>BMAU01004348.1:0-132271 GCA_019973935.1 Trichonephila clavipes
CAGTGCTTCTCAAACTTTCAATACTGGCGCCCCCTTTTCAATCACAATTTTTATCGCGCCCCCTTATACATAATAATTTACTGAATGCAATAATAAAACACTTTTACGATAAAGCAACAATATTTATTATAAACCGTAACAAATTCATGACATAAGTATTAAATTTTGTATATGTTATTTTTAAGCAAATAAAGTTAAGTAATAGGATAATTACTAAGTTATTTTTCCTTTCTCTGATTTTTAAATTGGAACATATTACAAAATGCGGTGGTTGCTTAGAAGACAAAATATACGATATCAGCTAAATATAGAAAATGAACTCAGAGGGTCAATTTCTTATCTTAAAACTCCTTTCAAAAACTTTGCTCTGTAAGACAAGCCCATGGAAGTAGCTAATAATTATTAAACTTGTTCTTAATTTAGTATTAATTAATTAGTCATAAAATACTCTGTGCACCACTCATACATTAAAAGCAGTGTTTCTCAAACTTTCAATACTGGCGACCCAATTTTCAATCATAATTTTTGTCTCGCCTCCCTGTACAACAATAATGTATTTACTGCAATAAAAATGCACTTTGAGAGAGAGACGCTAAAGTTACAATACGATCTTAATTATAAACCGTTTTTAAATTAATACGATAAGTATATTAAATTTTGTGTATATATGTAACTTTTAAGTAATATATATATATATTTTTAAGAAAATTACTTAAAAATATATATATTATAGAATATGTTATTTTTTTTTCTCTAATTTTTTAAATTGGAACAGATCGCAAAATGATGTATTTAATTAAAGATTTATTTCCTTCAGCATTCATTTTCTCAATGTACAAATGTCATTCGAAAAATAGTCTAGTCAATGTCCACTTTTACGTCTGGCATTATAGGGTACGTTTGCGTAAGTCTGGGCAACCTATCGGACGTCTGCGCAAAACATGTAAAAATACTTTTTCCTCGTACAATTCCAGTCAGTTTTGGTCGACTCGATACTCTATAACTTCACCGAATCTAGCTTGAATGTACATTTTTTTTTTAAATTTCACGTTAATTGTAATTCACGGTAATTAAGTATTTAAGGCAGTAGATTAAAACAATATCATACATACATTTTAAGTCGTAAGCAAACATTCGACCATAATAAAAAATCAACAAGTACACAGACGAACGAGCATGGTTCGAAAATTAAATCAAGGCGATTTTCTCAAAAATACTTAAATTTTGGATTTACCTCTAACTGAAGTAAATGATGGAAAAAAAAACCCCAGCTTGATATGTGTTGAAACTTACAAATCTGTAGAACAACATGTGAAAGTTGTTTTTAAAACATGTAAAATCATTTAGCTATGTTGGCGAGGAATTTTAAAAAGTATTTTCTGGATGAGGACAGCTTTGGTAGCAAGTTACGAGTGGATTAGGGATTTATTTCAAGATACTCAGAAGGGCTCTCAACTTCGAAGAAGAAATCTTCATAGATTTCACATCCAGTGAAAAATTAAAAGGCAATTTTTAAAATAAATCGCTCTTTGAATTTGGGGTAGAAGTGGATGAGGAATTATCTGTACTGAAAACAAAAGCACTTCGTATACTATTACCATTTTCAACATCCTACCTTTTTCAAACCGGATTTTCTGCAGTGGATGCCTTGAAGACAAAATATAGATCTCAGATAAATATGAAAAATAACTCTTAAAGTGTCAATTTCTGATATTAAACCTTCCTTTGAAAAACTTTCCTCTACAAGACAAGCTCGTGGAAGTCTAATAATTATTAAACTTGTTCTTAATTTAGTAATAAAGATTGATTGATTGAATATTAACGTCGCACTGTTCAGTTGCACGAGGGCTTTTGACGACGGACCACGTAATTTTGAACCATGGTCAAGTGATGTGGATGACACCTGAGCTGGCACCCCTCTCTCCCTAACTACCACACCACACCAACGGGAAAACGTTTCAACTCTCAACAGATTTAACGTGCATCGCTGTCCTACACGGCGGGTCTTTACGATGGTACTGGGCTCGAACTCGTGACAAGGCAAGCCACGATCCGATACCTATACCACTCGGCCAAATTCAGTAATAAGAAATTATTTATAAAATACCTTCTTCATTACTGATACATCAAACGCATACTGGCTGAAACACCGACTCTTCGCTTTTGAGTTCATTTTTTAAAAAATAAAACATTATTCTTGATATAATAGCTTAACTGTAAGGAGAGTAAAACTGTGTGCACGACATTGTATACAAAAATGTAAAATGATTTTTTTTTTAGATAAATGCTATAATTGTAAATAACTGTTTAAAAAGAACTGTAATTTTAAACCTCACACAATTAGCATTTAGAATTAATGTTAAATTATGAAAAGAAATATAAAATTCCGATGAAGAATAATTGTGTTACTTTTTAACATTTAAAGCGAGAAGACTTCAAAATGTTTTAACCCGGGAGCAGGCGCGTACTCGATACTAACATTAATGGTAGTGCGGGGGACTCAGTCACCCCAATCATTTGTTTAGAATTATTTTTACTGTAAACGATACAAATCGGAATTCTAGTGAATATTTTTAATTTATAGAAAGTATACTTACCTTCTTTCAAGGACTATTCAATTCTTTGATGATTTGAGAAAAATCAATAATAAAACTGAACTAAAATGATTCAAAAGTACAAGACCATAATAAAGGACGCAAATCAGACACTTTTCAGTTATCCTACAGAAATGTTAAACCAATCAATTCTTTTCCAAATATCGAAAAACTCAATTATTTACAATTTCCTAAGCGAAAAGCAAACGCATAAAAGATGGGAGGGAACTAATATTGATAATAACCATACCATAAGATTGAAGGTCAATCAAATGATTAGCAAACGTACTATGCAGCCTGGCTGAAAAGTGAATCATGACTTCCTTTTCTTTTTCTACAACTAATGTACAGTATTTCAATAATAATTACAGTGGTGAATTGTTTTTATTTTCTTAGAATTTTTCTCAGGGTCTGGGTTTCGTTTTTTCTTTTAACGAGTAATATTTTATGTTAAAACGTAATAAAAAAAAATCTCTCATTGAGGAAATACAGCAAATAATACAAAATGTTTTTTTTTTTTTCTTTAATTTGGTTTTGGGATCAAATATAGCTATTTGATGACGGAAAAAAGCCAGATAATAAACATAAATTATGTCAGTGTTTTTGTGTGTATTTTTTTTATTATGGAAGAAAGCATTTTGTTTTACTTCTCTTTCCGGTTATTTTTTTTAAAAATCTTTAAATTTTCGATACGCTCGCACCCCCTTGTAGGGTCATCGCGCCCCCAGGGGCGCCTATTTGAGAAACACTGGCTTAATTGTAAGGAGAGTAAAGCCAAGCGCGTGACAATGTTTACAAAAATGTAAAACGATTTTTTTAAATGATTGCTCAAATTATAATTAGTTTTAAGCGAATTGTAATTTTAAGCCTCATAGAATTAGCATTTAGAATTGATGTTGAATAAAGAACAATAAAAAAATTCTGATGAAGAATAATTGTATTATGTTTAATATTTAAAGCGGAAAGACTTCAACATGTTTTAACCCTGGAGCAGGCACGCACTCGATACTAATGGTCGAGAGGGGTTATTTGAGTCACCCCAATCCTTTTTTTATAATTATTTTTATAGTACGCAATAAAAATCGTAAGTCCAGTGAATAATTTAATTAAGAGAAAATATACTCACCTACTTTCAAGGACACAGAAAATATTTCGGAAAAAAAGTTATCACACCGGGAACTCAGACAAAACAAGTACCTTAAGATTGTAAAAAAACGGTTGTCACTCCCAAAAAAGAGGGAGATATGTGACAAATATATTTCCGTTCACGTTAAGACTGTCAAACAGGAGGATAGTGTCAGGGCTATTGGTAACAATTAAAAAGTTTTGCCAGAATTACTGATTTCGTGCACTCGGTCCTCGGCGTGACCGCTTCCGGATTAAAAAGTGTATTTATTACAATATGGATGTTCTAAAAAAATTATGTAAAACGTTTTCATTATGCTTTATATGTTTGGGAATACTTCATAAAAATAAATCTTGGCCTAGTAGTCCTTCAAACATCCCTAAATGAAAAAACAAATACATAAGAGCAGGGACGTAACTAACCGTACAAGTAAAATCGTTGGTCAAACCACAGCAAATACATTCTGCTGCCTACAGTTGATGACAAAAATATATAACAGTGATGAATTTTTTATCCTTCTAAAATTTTTTTTTTTTTCATTATGGGTCTGAGTTTTGTCTTTTCTCTGAAAGCGTAGCAATTTCGGTTTGATAAGAAAACGTAATAAAAAAATCTCTCATCACGGGATTACAGCACATCACATAAAATGTTTTTTATTTGGTTATAGTATCAAAGATAGCTAAAAAATGAGGTTTTGAAGTAGAAGCTTTTATTTTTGATGACTGGAGATTCAGAAATCCCACCACTAGAGAGCTGGAGGAATCGAAACCGAAACTTTTGGACCACTCCTTCACGGGAGGACAATTCGCCATTCTTTCTGATGTCATGACTATGCGATTGACTTTCTTCCCTTCATGCCTAAGCGCAAGATGAACTCCATTCATTCTAAACTATAATCTTTAGTCAATTATTATTCGCAATCTAAATGTAACAATATCTGATTTGTACCGCCATATGTGAGCGTAGAATATCGATTAAATTGAAAACTGGAAGAGGTGAGTCCTTTCTTTTGTTGAATTCCTTTTGTATGAAAATTCTTGATGTGTACTATTCTATATTTACTGAGTCTAATCGTTTAAAAACAAAATTCTTAACTCTAATTCTAATCTAATCTAACATACATATTATTTGGTCCGTCGATTTGCCGAAGAGCCCGATGGATAACGGCTTCTAAAGCAAAAATCTTAAAATCAATCCAACATTTTGATAATGTTGGAAAAGAGATCGAGAGATTCGAGGAGAGAGAATTCGTGATGCAATCGCCGAACCGGATTGCTCGGCTGCGCTAATTGATGTATTAAAAATCTAAAATCGAGAAATATGAGAAAAAATTAGGAGACATTTTCCGAATTGAATATAAATGTAGGTGAAGAAAAATGGGAAAAATACCTCGATATGCAGGATTCATTATTAAATTGCTCTGTATCGTTAGAAAAGGTGACACATACATTCAAAAAAGAAAACCGGAAAAGAAAATTTGGAAAATAAAAATCTAGTTGCAAAAATGCCTAAACTTGAATTGGCACAATTTCATGGGAAATGGAATATTGGATAACTTTCAAAGAATTATTTCAGGCGACGGTAATTGATAATTCAGATTTAACAGAAATAGACAAATTGCAATATTTATTTGCGTCAGTAAAGGGTAACGCTGCTAAATTAATTCGAGGTTTCGCAATTAAAAGAAAATTTAAAAAATTGCTGGGAATTATTATGTGAGAGATATGAAAATAAAAATCAGTTAGCAAATTGCCAAATTAACAAATTATTTAGTATACGTACAAACAAAGCAAACTCGGCAAAACAATTGTTCGAAATTCTAGATAATTGTAACGAAAGTGTAAGAAATCTAACTATATTAAGGTTGGAAATAAATCAATTGAGTGAGCTAATAATCATAAAATCACTGCACTTCTAAACTACACGAAGAAATTGCTCATCGCTGGGAGTTAACCTTGAAACCAGATACTTATCCAACACTGCAAGCATTTCGTATGTTTATAGAATCGGAGGCACGTGCATTAGGTTTATTAAGTGGAAATGCAGACGCTCCCAAATCGAAACTCGGAACAAGTAATCAAATTATTAACAAATCGTACGCAGAGAGTAGTAGAAAAATGTAGGGTTTGAAAAAGGAAGTCGGTTTAGTCAGAGCAATTTCAATCAACCAAAGAAATCGTTAGTATTTAATGCAAACTTAGATAAAAATTATTCATTCTCATGTGCGAATTGTAAAAGAAAACGCGAGTCATCCGTTACATAAATGTCCTGTTTTTAACCGAATGAAAGTTGAAGAGAGAATAAAAGCCATTGAAGGGATTTGCTGTACAAATTGCCTCAGAAAAATCACCACGTCTGAATGTAGAATAAACATCGGATGCAAAGTCTGCAAAGATCGCCACCATACTTTATTGCATGTTTATAACGTAAACGGTTCCGCGTTGAGTGAAAATAGTCAAAACGTAGTGGCGGTTTCTCGAGGTTGTCAGCTGAAGGGTAATAAACAAACCAGTCCCGTGCTTCTTTTTCGACCGCGATCATAAAAAATAAAGTCTAAGTCGGGAAAATGCATTGAATGCAGAGCTTTAATAGATAACGCTTCGCAAAATTATCTTTAATTTCGGGAAGGCTTAAAGAAAAATTAGACATCCCTGTAAAATCGGAAAAACATAAAATTTCGGGAATCAACGGGGTAAATGCAGAAACTTCACTACATAGTTGTACAATCGAATTCACTCCTCATTTCTCGTCTCTAAAATTTAATCTTGAAGCTATAGTAGTTAATAAAGTTACATCACCTCTTCCTAATTTTCAATTTAAAAATCGCCAATTTCCACATTTAAAAATCTGAAACTCGCAGATCCAAATTTTCACATTTCAAAACCAATAGATGTATTATTAGGCGCGGAAATTTATGCAGATCTGTTGGAAGGAATGCCTATTTTGGACCTGCTGGAACACCAACAGCTATACCTACTAAATTGGGATATATCCTCTCTGGAAAATCTATGCACCTCCTCTTAAAGAATCCATAGTTAATTCTAGTTTAAACGACCAACTGTCAGAACTTTGGAAACTCGAAGAAGTTCCTAAAACTAATGCTAAAATTCAAATTCCTGATCCTTGTGAAGAAAGTTTTTCAAAAAATCGGTGAAAAGAAATAATGAAGGTAGATATATTGTTAATCTTCCCTTTAAAGAAAATAATACTCTCGGTGAAAGCAAAAAAAAAAAGCCGTACAGTTATTGTATGTCTTAGAAAATAAATTTCACAAAAATAAACAATTCAAGGACAATTTTCTAAATTTCATGAACGAGTATTTAGCACTCGGACATATGCGTGAGATATCTCAAAAACGGGATGACGAAACACCTAACTGCTACATTCCTTATCATATGGTAACAAATGAAAAATCTACCACAACCAAATGTCGTGTTGTTTTTATAATGCTTCGTCTAAAACAAAAAATGGTAAATCATTAAATGATGTTTTGATGACAGGGCCTAAGTTACAAACTGAAATATTTAATCATTTAATTAAATTTCGATCGTACAGGGTAGCATTCGCAACTGATATCGAAAAAATGTATCGCCAAATCTTAATTTCGGATGAAGACTGTAAGTATCAAAGAATTGTTTGGCGAGCCACTGATTCATTAAAGTCCTTTGAACTCCAAACTATCACGTATGGTACTTCATGCGCACCGTTTCTCGCTTTGAGAACGCTGCAGCAGTTATACCAAGACGAAGAACAAAACTTTCCCTTAGCAGCAAAAATAGCTCGGGAAAATATTTATATAGACGATCTGTTATCGGGTGCAGACACAGAAGTTGAAGCAAAATCGATTATCATTGAAATTCAAAATTTACTGAAATCGGGTGGTTTTATTCTTCGAAAATGGTCAAGTAGTCACCCAAAGGTTCTTCAAGATCTAGATACATCACTTTTAGCTTCGAAGCCGTTACATTCTCTAGGTGATGAAGAATCTAAACAACGCGTGCTAGGGTTAATCTGGAACTTGAAAACAGATTCGATTCAAGTTAAAGTAGTACATGAAGAAATTGTAAAAACAAAAAGACAATTACTTTCCGTCATTGCGCAAATCTTTGATCCTCTAGGACTATTCTCACCCTCGGTTATAACTCTCAAAATAATGTTACAAGAGTTGTGGAAATCTAAAGCCTTTTGGGATGATCCTGCAGCGACCTTACAGCTCAACATAACGACTCCAAAACTGAACTGAATTGATCTGTTATTCTTGTTGAGTGCCTGATTCACCATGTGTTGTAGTTTTTAGAAGTTTACCTCTTAATTGCTCATTTAAACTTTAAAGTTAATAAATGTTTATTGGTATTTAATTCAACCGTGTTGTAGTGAAGAATGCCTAACCACGCAACGCGGCAGTGGTGACCCCTTTTGGACTTAAAAACACGTAAACTATTCTGTTCTACTGGCGAATGCAATACAAATTCTTTTACTACGGATGATCAGTACGTAGCGAAAGATTTTTTTTTTCTCCTTCTCCTCAAGGCCACTTGAAGCATCTGCTCGGAGATTCGTTTCGCTTCCTGCTTATTCAACAATATGACTAGTGAAACCGTTGAAGTCGCTCGTATTGCGTTGCGGCTGCCGCCGTTTTGGAAATCCAACGTTCGTCTATGGATTGCGCAATGTGACCATGCATTCACATTCAGTGGTATCTCCAGTGATGATACTAAGTATTCTGCTTTGGTTGCGAACCTGGATGCTGAAACTCTCTCCTACGTGTCGGACATTGTGTTAAGCCCTCCGAACAGTAACAAATATCACACTCTCTCGCAGCGGCTCATCACCCAATTTAGCGACTCGGATACTCAAAAAATTAAGAAACTGCTTACTGACCTTCAGCTAGGAGATGAGAAGCCCAGCCACCTGTTGCGAAAATGAAAGAGCTGTCTAATGGCCAACTCCAGGATGACTTTCTGCAAAGTTTGTGGCTTCAAAGAATGCCACCACATATCCAGACTGTTTTGTCTGGATCCTCAGAGCCTTTGGATAAACTGGCTATCATCGCTGATAAGGTTGTTGGTGCGTCCTCGACTATCTGTGCTGCCACAACTGTTCCTCCACCATCCCAGTCATCTTCATGCAGTGCTCAGCCAACCATGGACTCTCTCGCCAGGCAGATCCAAGAGCTGTCTCTACAAGTTGCTGAACTGACAAGAGAGCGCAATTCCTCTCCCCATCAACGATATAGTCCTGACCGCCGGAGATCACATTCACGCTCTAGGAGTGTCAATAGAGGAAGTGGCATCTGCTACTATCATCGCCGTTATAAAAGAGCAGGCCCGCAAGTGTGTTTCCCCTTGTGCATTTGTGAAAAAAAACGAGTAAGCTCTGTCATAGCTGGAATGGCAGAGCCCTCGCAACATACCAGCCGGTTATTTTTATTAGACCGCAAGTCTGGCCAGAAATTCCTCATAGACTCTGGAAGTGAAATCTGTGTCATCCCACCTTCTCCAACTATGAATAAATCACCTCAGTCTAACTTCTCCTTATTTGCTGCTAATAATACCAAAATTCCAGCCTATGGTATGGTCCGTAAAGAACTGAACCTGGGTCTGAGGCGACCTTTTATCTGGACTTTCATAATTGCTGATGTATCATCTCCTATAATTGGTGCTGATTTTCTAAAAGCACTTCAACCTTTAATCGACCTTAAGAAAAAAGGTTGGTGGATGTGAAACTTCTTTTTTTCACTTCTTGTGTTTTTTCAAATATTGTACAGCCCTCAATCCTCACTGTAGATGCAAACATTAGTTTTAAAAACATCTTATCGGAATATCCAGACCTCAGCAACCCTTCTTTAATTTCCAAATCAGCATCACATGGCACAGTCCACCATATTATTACTACTGGCCCACCAGTCACTGCCAGGCCTAGAAGGCTACACCCTAAACTGTATGATGCAGTGAAGGTAGAATTTGAATTTCTTCTTGCTCAAGGCATTATTAGACCTTCCAAAAGTTCCTGGAGTTCCCCTCTTCATGTTGTGCCCAAATCTGACTCTACAGTTAGACCCGTTGGGGATTACAGGCAGCTGAATTCTGTTACTGAGTTCGTCAGCTACCCCATGCCTTATTTGAATGACTTTCCTCATGCACTACATGGCAAGAGGATATTTTCCAAAATAGACATTTTTTAAGGCATTCCACCAAATCCCTATAGCTGAGTGTGATATTCCTAAGACAGCTGTAACGACTCCATGGGGTCTTTACGAATATACCCATTTGTGTTTTGGCCTTGTGAATGCACCTCAAACCTTTATGCGATTCATGCATGAAGTACTAAGAGGACTTCCTTTTTTGTTTTGTCTACTTGGATGATATTTTGTGTTACTCAGAAAATGCTGAGGAGCATCGTTCTCACTTAAGAACTATATTCCAAAGACTGAGCTCATATGGTTTAAACTAAATATCTCTAAATGTGTATTTAGTGTGACTGAACTCATTTTCCTTGGCCACCTTATCACTCCCTGATGGCATTAAGCCATTGCCTGACAAAGTTCAAGCAGTTCTTGATTACAAACAACCAAATACTGTTGGCTCTCTGAGAAAATTTTTAGGACTTAAATTTTTATAGACGTTTCTTGCCCAAAGCAGCTGAACAACAGTATCTTTTAAGTGAATTTTTAAAAGGTTCTAAAGGTAAGAAGGACTCAAAGCCTTTAAACTGGTCTTCTGAGGCAATTACAGCCTTTCAGAGGTGTAAACAAGCTCTTGCTGATGCTGCACTTCTTGCTCATCCTTCACCTTCTGCCCCGCTTGCTCTTCATGTGGAAGCCTCTAATTATGCCATAGGAGGTGCACTTCACCAAGTTGTGGACTCTGAGCTACAGCCATTGGCTTTCTTTTTCCAGAAAACTTACTTCATCTGAAAAGTCTTACAGTGCCTACGACCGTGAACTCCTTGCTATCTACTCGGCTATCCGACACTTTCGGTATATGCTGGAAGCTAGAGATTTCACAGTGTTTACTGACCACAAGCCCCTCACTTATGCTTTTAGGCAAAAAAGTGACAAGTGTTCTCCACGGCAGATCCGTCAGCTGGATTTCATCTCTCAGTTCACCACAAATATTGTACACATTCCAGGATCTGACAATATTGCTGCTAATGTCTCTCGTGTTTCTGCAATCACCTTCCCAAGTCAAATTGACTATGACTGTATTGCTGAGACACAACAGACTGATCAGGAGCTTCACAACCTAATAGCATCTGGAACTTCCTTGGAACTCAAAAAGGTAACTTTTCCCAATTCGTCTACTGAAATTATGCCATTGCCTACATCCCAAAACAGCATCGCCAAGATGTTTTCTCTGCTATGCATAATTTATCCCATCCTGGCATACGTCGATCAGTGCATTTGATGAAGCAGCGTTTTGTTTGGCCATCAATCTCATCAGATGTAGCTAAGTGGGCAAGACACTGCCTAGCTTGCCAAAAATCCAAAATTCATCGTCATACTAGATCACCTCTTTCATCATTTCAAGAACCTTCCCAACGTTTTGATCATGTTCATCTGGATCTCATTGGACCTCTACCTCCATCAAATGGCTACTCCTATTGCCTGACAATGATTGACCGTTTTCGAAATGGCCAGAGGCCCAACCTCTCAAAGACATAACTGCTGAGGCTGTGGCTGAGGCCTTCTTTTCCTCTTGGGTGTCTCGCTTTGGAACTCCTGCAATTCTCACAACCGACAGGGGCAGGCAGTTTGAGTCCTCGCTCTTCAAAGCTCTTAGCAAACTATTGGTGTTCAGAAGTGTCGTACAACTGGATACCACCCTCAAGCTAATGGGATGATAGAAGAATTGCACCGCCCATTGAAAAGTACAATCAAATGCCATGCTACTGAGCGTTGGACAGAAGTACTCCCTATCATCTTACTAGGTCTACGAGCTTCTCTTAAAGAAGATATTCTGTGTACCCCAGCTGAATTAGTTTTGGGACCACTATTCGACTGCCAGGGGAGATGTTTGACTCTTCCAAGCCAGACGATGATGTTGTGAATTTTGTTTCGAAACTTAAGTCTCACATGCAATCACTTCACCTAAACCACCAAAACACCATGGCAAACGTCCAGTTTTTATCCATCCAGGACTGTTGGAAGCAACACATGTTTTTCTTCGCCGAGACATGTTACGTCGTCCACTTCAACACCCCTATGATGGCCCTTTCAAAGTCTTACAAAGGAAGGATAAAGTGTTTTTCCTTGACATCAATGGTAAACGGGTATCTGTATCTATTGATAGATGCAAACCTGCCTTCTTTCTTAACACTGAGGACTTGCAACTACCTCAAACCAAGAATGAAACACCTGCTACTGTGGAACCTAATGCAACAGCGTCAACACCTGCTACTGTGGAATCTGATCCAACAGCTTCAACGCCTACCCAGCCATCTACACGTTCTGGTCGCAAAGTTCATCTTCCAACTAGGTATCGTTGACACTGGAAGGGGAGTATGCAGCGACCTTACAGCTCAACATAACGACTCCAAAAACTGAACTGAATTGATCTGTTATTCTTGTTGAGTGCCTGATTCACCATGTGTTGTAGTTTTTAGAAGTTTACATCTTAATTGCTCATTTAATCTTTAAAGTTAATAAATGTTTATTGGTATTTAATTCAACCGTGTTGTAGTGAAGAATGCCTAACCACGCAACGCGGCAATCCTATACCCTCATCCATTCTGGAAAATTGGAATAAATTCACTAAAGAAAGTAAATATTTAAATTCGATTTCAATACCTCGTTTTATGGGGATTGATCAAAATTCTGATATCATATTACATGGATTCTGCGACGCCTCTACAAAAGCGTACGCCGCAGTCGTCTATCTCAAATCTAAACAAGAAATACATCTTGTAAGTGCCAAAACCCGAGTTGCTCCAATCAAGCAACTTACGATACCAAGATTAGAACTTTGTGGAGCCCTACTATTAGCAGAACTCATATCAGTGATTCAAAAGCACTCAGAACTAAACCAGCTGAATGTTTTTATGGACTGACTCCACAATTGTCTTAAGTTGGCTTATGAAATCCCCTATTAAAGAAAACATTTTCGTAAAAATAGAATAACTAAAATTTTAAATCTAACCTCAACCGATGAGTGGCATCATATTCCAGGAAAACTTAACCCTGCCGATTGTGCGACTCGTGGGTTATCGCCCCAACAGTTAATGAATGCAGATTATTGGTGGAAGGGTCCAGATTGGATCAACAATGATTTAAAGGAAGAATTAGCATCAGCCAAAATTCTAACTACTTGCAAAGTCGAAGCTGATTCTGTATTAAATTCTATACCTTTGGTCGTTAAGTCAAATCCGTTAGAACCTATCATCAGTAAATTTTCAAACTTTATCAAACTTATTCGAGTTATTGCTCTATGTAAAAGATTCATCAATAATTGCAAATCAGGATCTAAGGTAAAAGGACAATTAAAAATCAGAAGAAGTAGAGTCGGCACATAAATTTCTTGTGAAAACCATTCAACAAGCCGAATATTCGCAAGAAATAAGTCATTTAAAATATCATAAACCCATACCTAGGGGTCCAGTTAACTAATATCTTTAAATATATTTTTAGATGAAAATGAAATTCTTCGGGTAGGTGGCAGACTCACCAAACAGCCTACTCTCTCATTCGATCAAAAATTTCCGATAATCATTCCCAAACATCATCCTATTACTACTTTAGTAATTAGACAATTCCCCACCTTCATGGTTTTCATTCAGGAACTCAAATGACATTATCTTTAATTCGGCAACACTATTGGATACCGGATGGACGATCGACTGTTCGACGAGAAATAAAACGATGTATCGAATGTTGTAGATTTAACTCTAAACCATCGTACCCTAAAATGGGAGATCTACCGAAACAAAGAATCACCCAAACTCGCCCATTTGAAATCGTCGGCATAGACTTTGCCGGACCTATTTTGACTAAATGTCAACACCTTCGAATGGCTAACAAATTTAAGTCCTATATCTGTCTTTTCATATGTCTAGCTACAAAAGGCAGTTCATCTTGAACTCGTCTCCACTTTATCAACTGATGCCATGTTAGCCGCACTGCGTCGATTCATTGCTCGACGTGGTCATCCCGTCTGAAATCCATTCGGACAATGGCACTAGCTTCATAGGAGCCAACAACTACTTGAAACAACTCTATATAAAGTATTCTACAGATAGAAATATTAGATGGAAATTCATACCCCCTATGCTCCGAATTTTGGAGGTCTTTGGGAGTCCTCAATCAAGTTAGCCAAGAGGCATCTTATCAAAACCTGCAAAGGACATCTTCTGAGTTTTGAAGAACTATCGACTCTGTTGAGTCAAATAGAAGCGTGCATCAATTCTAGACCCCTGGTCCCACTTTCCAGTGATCCAGCAGATATACGAGCTCTCACACCAGGGCACTTCCTTATCGGAGAACCTTACTCGAAATTCCTGAGAGTAAATCAATAACTAATACTTCTTTAAGTCTCTCTTGCAGATGGAAAAGTCTTTTGAATTTACGTCAACACTTCTGGGATCGTTGGCACAAGGAAGTTCTACATCACTACCAATCCAGGCCCAATTGGAAAGCTTCCCAATCTGAGGTACAAGTGGGCAATCTAGTTCTGATATCTGATGACAACAGACCCCCTCTCTCCTGGCCCATGGCAAGAATACTAAAACTCATACCCGCACGGATGGAACCAATAGAGTAGCCATTCTACAAACCGGATCTGGACTAACTCGTAGATCGATTAACAAAATTGTTGTCCTGCCAGTTTGCACCCGGGAGGATGGAGATTCAGAAATCCACCACTAGAGAGCTGGAGGAATCGAAACCGAAACTTTTTGGACCATTTCTTCACGGGAGGACAATTCGCCATTCTTTCTGATGTCATGACTATGCGATTGACTTTCTTCCCTTCATGCCTAAGCGCAAGATGAACTCCATTCATTCTAAACTATAATCTTTAGTCAATTATTATTCGCAATCTAAATGTAACAATATCTGATTTGTACCGCCATATGTGAGCGTAGAATATCGATTCGGTGAAAACTGGAAGAGGTGAGTCCTTTCTTTTGTTGAATTCCTTTTGTATGAAAATTCTTGATGTGTACTATTTTATATTTGAGTCTAATCGTTTAAAAACAAAATTCTTAACTCTAATTCTAATCTAATCTAACATACACACACAATGATGTATAATATCGCAGATAATATAAATATATATTATATCAGTGTAAATGTGTATTTTTTATTATGTCAGAAAGTATTTTGTTTTACTTCATTCCAGTAAATAATTTTTTTAATCTTTTATTTTCGATATGCTCGCGCCCCCTTGTAGGTTTATCGCACCCCAGGGGGCGCAACCCACAGTTTGAGAGACACTGCTTTACATTGTTTCAGGCCCGCCTTCTGCTTGGGCACGCTAGGGACATACCTAGGGCGCAAGATATTTGGGGGCGCAAAAGAATTGGAAGCTGAAAGAAATTTAAAATTAGAGAGAACGTACAGCCACCTGGTATTTATTAAAAGCCAATTATTCTCTTTTATTTTCGTACCTAAATTATCAAATCTTCGTTTCACTATTGGCCAAATTATTATGTAAATCACTTATCTTTTCTTCCCCAAATCATATTTTGTTTCTTGTATACTGTTATTTAGTTGTTCTCAAAGCTCAAAATAAAATATTTATAACAGCGTTTCTCAAACTGTTGGACGCGACCCCTTAAGAGAATTTCATAACCCTACTTGGGGGTGGGGGGCGCGAGCATATCGCAAAAAATCGAAAATAAAAAATTTAAAATAGCTATTAGTTTAATAAAATAATTTACAATCTAAAATAATTACAAAGTAAAATATATTCTAATATAAAAAAAAAAATGAAATACACATTCACACTGATGTAATAAAGAGTTTTTTCCAGGTATAGAAGTTTAAGTTGGCATTACTTTCCAAGATGGCGACCTATTTAACAGCTGTCAAGTGATTTATTCTCAGTTTGGTTTGGCAATTCATCAAAACGATCATCAAGCAAGGCGTAGATTCGTCGAATGGGCCCAAAACGAGATTGCCGTTGTTCCGATTTTCATAAGCGAATTTTGTTTAGCGATGAAGCGTACTTCTGGTTGAATGGCTACGTCAACAAACAAAACTGCCACATTTGGAGTGAAGCTAATCCACAAGTGTATGTCGAAACACCGTTACATCCAGAAAAACTGACTGTTTGGTGCGCTTTATGGGCTGGTGGACTCCTTCTTCAAAAACGATGAAGGCCACAACGTTACAGTCAATGGTGATCGGTATAGAGCTGAAGGGTATGTTGCGTTAATGTTCAATCAGGATGCAATCGGATAAAACTTAACAACTTGAACTTTATTGTAGACACATGTTCTAAATCATCTGCGAGTGTTGAGAGAGAGAGAGAGAGATTACCCATGAGCACAACGTATATATATACTGCAACCCTAGCGGAGAAAACTAGTACTATTCTAGATGTACACTTCATTGTAAGGTGCTACCATCTAGTGAGTTAAAATATAGGATATGCTACAATAGTATCCCCCAGTGATGGAGAGAATTGAAAGAACGATATATGACATGCTCATGAGCAAAATCTCAAATACAATTATTTGAAATATGCTTGAAAATTACATTGAAAAGAAAATTATATATACATATGCTTGAAAATTACATTGAAAAGAAATTATATATACATATGCTTGAAATTACGTTGTAAGAAAATATAATATGCATACAGATATTTGAAATTACATTACATAAATATACATAATATGAAAAGGTATGAAAATCATAAGATATGAAAAGTCAAACAAATTTCCTTAGAAAAATATATATATATCCATCTGGTACTTGAATAGTTTATTTAATTTCAGTTATTAGTCTCTGAGGAAATCTTACCCGTCTACCTGATTTGGTAGTTTGCATGTTTGTTGTCACTGGATGGCGATGTGATGATTCTGCACTAATGATAGGATCAGGAATGGTATCGGGCAAATCCTTGAACACAAATGCTGGTTTTACTCTATCAAGTGATACACAACTTTTCTTTCCATTTATTTTAATGGTTATGTGTTTGTCATTCCTTGATAGGACTTCGTGTGGCCCTGTGTAAGGCTGAGACAATGATGGGGGAAACTTTGTCAACACGGAGGAACACATGAGAACAGTCATCCAATTTAGGATGCACAAAAATTTTGAAAATCCATGAGTGGATGTTGACAAGGGTTTTAAATGATTCATGTGGTTTTTCAACTGTTGCACAAATCCGTAGTCTAGTGGCATTGAAGATGTGTCAGTGCATATCTCGGCTGGTAATCTGAGGGAAACACCATACACTAATTCTGCACTTGAAGCATTGATGTCGGGTTTCACAGCTACTCGCAAGCCAAGAAGAACTGCAGGTAGGGTCTCAGTCCACTTGATATTCTCATGAGCCATTAAGGCGCTCTTTAGCACTCTATGTAAACGTTCCACTAAACCGTTTGCTTGTGGGTGGTATGATGTGGTCCTGATGCGGTTTGTGCCCAGGAATTTCGTTAATTCTTTGAAAGAGCAGCTTCAAATTGTCGGCCTTGGTCAGTCGTTAAGTAAACTGGGCAACCAAATCTAGAGATCCAAGTGTCAAAAATGGCACGAGAAACTGTTTCTGCAGTAATGTTCTCTATGGCTACTGCTTCTGGCCACCTAGTGAATCGATCGACAATTGTTAAGCAAAAAGATTTTCCTTCTGATGATGGTAAAGGACCTATCAAATCCACATGAATGTGTGAAAATCTTGCATCAGGTAAGGCGAAAGTGCCCAGAGGTGTCTTCGTGTGTCTGTGCACTTTTGAACGTTGACAAGCAATACAATTCTGGACCCAATCTTTCACTGTTTTCCGCATGTTTGGCCAAACATATCTGGATGCGATGAGTTGGAAAGATGCTGCAACACCAGGGTGAGCTAAGTTGTGAAAATGCTCAAATATGGTCCTACGAAAATTATGTGGTACAAATGGTCTGGGAGAGCCAGTGGAAGTATCACAGATAAGTTCAGTGGCTGATACTGGAGATGGCACACGTTTAAAGACAAGGGAAGATTTCTCGTCATTTTGAAACTCTGTAATTCGTTGTCTTCTAGTTGAGCCTTTGAAAGTGCCTCGAAATCTAAAAATGAATTGGATATTTGATTCACTTCAATTCTTGAAAGTGCATCAGCGACTGCGTTGTGGGTGCCATTTATATGACGAACATCGGTACTGAATTGAGATATGAAATCTAGATGTCGCCATTGCCGTGGACTGCACTTGTCAGGATTTTGCATAAAAGGCATACATGAGAGGCTTCTGGTCTGTGTAGATTATGAAGTCTCTTCCTTCGAGCATGTGACGAAAACGTTTGACCGAAATATATATTGCCAGGAGTTCTCTGTCATATGTGGACCATTTCTGCTGACTTTTCGAGAGTTTCACTGACAAAAAGGCAACAGGTTCCCAATTGTTTTGGCAAAGTTGCATAAGTGAACCACCTACGGCTTTGTCACTTGCATCAGTCCAAAGGCTTAATTTTGCACCTGGAATGGGATGTCGAAGAAGAGTTGCGTCAGCTAAAGCGTTTTTGGCATCATTAAATGCCTGCTCTGCCTCCTCAGTCCATTGAATTGAGTCACGCAAATTTTTACAGGAAACTTTTTTTTAGACTTTTTAAAATTTTTAATTCCTTCCAAAAATTTATTTAGTGGGGCTAATAAATGAGCAGCTTTGGGAACAAAGCGTCGATAAAAATTAAATAACCCGAGGAAACGTCTTAATTTGCGTGAGTGTAGTAGGTTGAGGAAAATTTAAAATGCAATCGACGCGATCCGACAAGGGTTCTATTCCTGATTCCGATACTTTAAAGCCTAAGAATTTTATTGAAGTTACACCGAAAATGCATTTAGAGGGCTTTAAAGATAGTCCATATTGTTGTAAGCGTGTGAATAAAATTTGTAAATGTTGTAAATGTTCTTCGGGTGAAGAAGACGCGACCAGAATGTCATCTACAAAAGCGAACACAAATGGAAGATTTCGCAAGACTTCATCTATGAATCGTTGAAATGTAGCAGCAGCATTGCAAAAGACCAAACTGCATCCGAGTGCTTTCAAATAACCCAAAAGGTGTGATGATTGCACTTTTATGTACATCATCTGGGTTAATTGGAATTTGATGATATGCCTTCACGAGATCAATGTGAGAATAAATTTTTGTACCGTGAAGATTAGAAGTAAAAATCTAAAATATTGGGAACGCTATAATTATCTTTAATAGTTTGAGCATTGAGTGCACGGTAATCGCCGACTGGTCGCCACTCTGTGCTGTCTTTTTTTTAGGAACCATATGTAAAGGTGAGGCATAATTACTTTTGGAAGGTCGCATATGACCTAGAGTAATCATGTTCTCAAATTCCGCTTTTGCGATGCGGAGACGATCGGGAGCGAGGCGGCGAGCTTTAGCTGATACAGGTCGACTATTTGTTTCGATGTAATGGACTACGGAATGTTTAATTTCTTGATCAGGCCGGGGAGGTTTTGTGATGTCAGGAAATTTTCTTAAAAGTTCATGATAAACACTATCACCTGACACAGTTTTAATTGAATGAATTCTACTATTGCCTAAAATACAATGACATTTAATATTTGTCTCCGAGTCTAACAATGCTTGCTTACTTATATCCGGTACTAAACGGAAGTTGTACAAGAAATCAGCACCGATAATTGGGGTTGAAACGTTACCAACTAAAAATGTCCATTGGAAAATTCTCCTTAAGCCTAAATCCAAAGAAAGTGTTTGAGTTGTGTATACGTGTATGGGTGATGTATTGGCGGCAGAAAGTGTCATTTGTGAATTATTTTGCCTTTGTGTTTTTGTTGCTGGAATTATGGACACATCAGATCCCGTGTCAATTAAAAATGTGACATTAGTACGTCTATCTCGAATAAAAAGGCGACGAGAATTTCTTGGCAAGGCAGTAGTCGCCATTATACCTAACCGGACTCGTTTTTGAGAATTTACATGGAGGGTGACATTTTTGAGCTGCTGAGCCAAATTTGTAATGGTACCAGCACTGCTCGTATGTTTTTGATTTAGAGCGATTACGTTTATGAAATGGGAGATTACGATTACGACTTCTGCTACGCGAAATTTCATCAATGCGCAAATTTAATTTTTTTATTTCTTCAAGTACATGGCTTTCAATGGAATTTTTGTCTGAGGAAACGGAACAGGCACTTACCGCAATTGGCGTCACCTCCATGACTCGATCGGCTACTTCGGCAGCTTTCTCCAATGTCAGCGGGCTTATAGCTGCAAGAATGGATTGTACACGAGTGGGCAGATGCTGCTGAAAAAGTTCAAGCATGAGGTCATCCGGAACGCTATGAGATTCCGCGCGCCTCCTCATTGCGCGCAATAGTTCGCTGGGACGTCTATCTCCGAGTTCTTCTCCGATGAGTAATTTCCTGATCTCTTGATGGGATGATTCACCGCTTCTTTTTATTAGCTCTGTTCTCGCTTTTTCGTAAGGCTCCACAGGGTCGGGATTCATAATGACGTCACGAATGATGGTTGCGGCTTCCGGTGGTAAATGTGCGATGATGTAATTAAATTTTGTTTTGCTCTCTGTTATTGCCTTGGGACAGCCAAGTTGGAATGTGCTATCGCACATTGTGAACCAGAGAGCAGGATCGTGAAAGTTATATGCCGGTATCTTGACGGCGCCTACGTCATTCATTTTGAAGCTTACACGTGGTTACCAGTTCTTTCGCAATATTTAGCTATTTCGTGAAAATTTTAAAAATAAAGCATTATTTTAATGCCATAATATCTTATTCATGCGGGTCACCATTGAAGGATATGTTGCGTTAATGTTCAATCAGGATGCAATCGGATAAAACTTAACAACTTGAACTTTATTGTAGACACATGTTCTAAATCATCTGCGAGTGTTGAGAGAGAGAGAGAGATTACCCATGAGCACAACGTATATATATACTGCAACCTAGCGGAGAAAACTAGTACTATTCTAGATGTACACTTCATTGTAAGGTGCTACCATCTAGTGAGTTAAAATATAGGATATGCTACAGAGCCATGATTACTAACTTTTTCATTCCTGAATTGAACAATCATGATGTCCAGAAGCTGTGGTTCCAACAAGACGGCGCAACATGTCACACAGCTCGTGCCGCAATCGATTTATTGAAAGACACGTTTGGTGACCGCCTAATTTCACGTTTTGGACCTGTGAATTGGCCTTCCTTCAAGATCTTGTGATTTAACACCGATAGACTATTTTTTTGTGGGGCTATGTAAAGTCATTGGTCTATGCGGATAAGCCACAAACGCTTGACCATTTGGAAGACAACATTCACCGTGTTATTGCCGATAAACGGCCACAAATGTTGTAAAAAGTCATCGAAAATTGGACGTCTAGATTGGACTACATCCGAGCCAGTTGTGGCAGTCCTATGCCAGAAATCATATTTAAAATGTAATGCCACAAGATTATCTTTCGAAAAAAAAATTCATGTCAATCGAATAATACATCGTTGTTTTATTGCAATTTAAAGTTCTATACATCTAAAAAATACCCTTTACATACTAGTTATAAATGTTTCAGTATTGCACAAAATATTTGATGAATAATTAATCAATATTCAATGAAAAACAAATTTAGTAATTAGTAGTGCCTCCCCTGGGCTTGTCATATACACAATTATATACAAAACTTAATATTTATCTTGATAATTAGTACGGTTTATAATTAAAGTCGTATTGTATTGTAGTTTTACCCCATCAAAGTACATTATAATTGCATTCAATACATTGTTATTGTAAGAAGGGGGACCTGATGAAAATTATGATTGAAATTTGGGTAGCAAGTATTGAAAGTTTAAGATGCACTGTTTTAACACTTTCGCGGGCACAAAGCTAAAGTACACTTTTCTGTGATAAAGTACATGATAAATGTAATGTTCTCATCCTATATAAACATTATTTTGTCATAAAAAAAATATCTGATTAGGGATTTTTTTCTTGGGTGGTGGCTAGACGTTATAGCCACTGCGCACATAGGACATTTAACTTGCTTTTCAGAGCAGAAATAATGAATCGTATTACAATAAACTTTTAATGAAAAATTGACATTTATGCTAATAACTATTTCAATAACAATTAAATACAAAGTACAAGTGTAATAAAATAATAATAGAATAACTGTACAATGTAGAATACTTACTAAAATGTACATTGAAATTGGTCCATCTACATTTTATATTTTGTTAATTTTAGTATAGAAAATTTGAAATAAAGTAAGATTTTTTGAGGATTTAAATTAGTTATTTCACAAATTTGGTGAGCTATTTACTGTGGAACTTTTCAAAGCAAGTAGGACTATTTGCTTGAAGGCACAGTGGTATGTTACAGAACCGGCACAGCTATTTAGAGCGATAAACGTCTTTTCTGGTATTGCAAAGAGAATCTCCTGTACAGTTTCTCCGTTTCAACTCTAGAGCGAAAATTTCATGGTCATTTTCTGTTTTGTGTTGGCAGTGGATAGAGCCTCTATCCACATATAAAGGCATTCAAAAACCTAAATAAAACCTTTTTTTCATCGCACATTTGCTTAATTCATTCAGATGAGAGAAAAGTATACTTAAGACTTGTCGAAATTTCTTTCATAGATCAGGAATTTTATTTATAGCAATCAAAATACAATTTGTAGATTTACACAGAAAAAAACTGTTTCTAACTAAGCATCAGAGGACATGAAATGCAAAAATAGGTATCATGCTACCATCTGTATTGGTTTTTTAGGCGTTATAGCTTCAATTAATGCATGTGGATAAACTGAATATCCACCACCCGCTTGGAAATTTTTATGTTATGTGGCTAAACCTATTAGCTACTGCCCACGAAAGGTTTATCGCAATCTATAGTACTCTTTTTTGGTATCGTGAATTCCTTTGAATTCTAAGCAGAATATCTATACACAAGGAGGGAGGGGGTTCAATTTCCCCGTCCCCCTCTCCATAGACTAGCAGATTTTTAATCTTTAGCATAAAAGGTTAAGCCTCAGCATATTTTATCTTTTTTTTTTTTTTTTTTAAAAAAATTAATCCCTCCCATAAAAAATTATGAATACGGCCCCTGCTTCAGTTTACTAGTTTTATTATTAAATTATCGTGTCAATAAGATTCATAAATACAAGCTGCTAAATATTTTATGCAGGTTAATTTTTTTACTCTGTGCTTTAAGAGACGTTTGCAGCTCTTCAGACTGTTAATCTTTTGTATTATTAAAAATTAAGTATGTTTACTAAAAAATTTGTTTCCCTTTCTTTTATAAATATGTATCGAAAAATTTCTCTGTATTTACCTATATATTTTAACATTTGACTGGCTTAGGACAATAACTCGTGTAGTAAATTTTTTCCCTTTAACAAAGGTTTTAGAAAATCAGTGAAAATATTCGGATTATTCCTAAAGCAGGCTAAATCCATTTCATTGGTAAAAATACCGCCGTGGGAAAACGTTCCTGCAACGTCCCCCCAACAGAAACACATTCCTTATTTTATGACCTGCTTAAGGACTAATAAAAAGAGGGTTGAAATGAACCTTCAGAAAATCACTCTTTTTCAAAGAGAGAGAAAGTTGACGCAATTTTAAATCAGTAATTCCTTCAATTGTACCGCATTCCTTTAAAACTGCAAACGGTAATTATGACTCACTTACTTATTACTAATTTTATATCCCCCCCCGAGATTTAAAAAATGTACAAGTATTTGTATCATATTAAGATAAAATCAAAATATACGTTTATTATTTGCTTTTCTTTACAAAGGAGGACGCGAAAATAATGTTCAGCTTAATAAAATCTACTTAAATGAAAAATTTGTTACTTTTTCTGTGTTTGCTTAGCTAATTTTAACACTTTCGTAAGTATTAATTTATATATATATATATATATATATATATATATATATATATGGGGAGACAACAAGGGGTCCAAGACTTTTTTGTCTTTCTTTAACATTTATTTTAACATTTAACAAAAATTAATTAAAAAGGTAGCAATTCTAACAGATAGGTTTACATGATGCGATGACGGTAACGCCTGCTCGCGCACCTCTGTTTTTCTTTTTCTCTCTTTACTAAAAGTTCACAAGTTTCAGTTTTAGCTTCACTTAGCTGCGCCTGCGCGCGAAGATTGCGTGGTTTTCTCGAGAACGATTGGATTTCCTGGATGCCACAACCGGCCAACCTGACTGTACGCTGTCCGCAGCGGTACGTATTCCTTTTTCCTTTTCATCGAGACCAGAGGAGAATCTGAAACATACAAAAAAAGACGGAACAGACAAGGACTATACGACAAATACACAAAGATTTAACATATCATAATTTTCTGAACTAGACAGTTTCTCCATCATGTGAAGGCATCTCTTCGACATCCGGAAGGTTCCACAGGAAAGCATTTATTTTTGCTATCTTGGTTTTATCAGTTCCATCAGGCATAAGAACACCTTTTTTTAATAAGTTGATCTTTGGTTGAAACCATCGATATTTTCCTCTCCAGAGTTCTGGACGTCTGTTCAAAACGATCTCTTTTTCCTCCGTTTCCACTGCCAGGGCTGGAAGATTCGTCGGGCATTGCAAACCGTCTATGTTTACTCTCCGTAGGTGAAAGGTTGGGTGATCGGGAGTTAGATTCCACGGAACTCGTTTTCATGGCACCATTGACTTTCTTACACAATACTATATCAGAACATTTTTCTCTTATAATACTCAATTTTAACTTAGTACTCTTAATTTTATTACATTTATAATTCTTAATTAGAGAACTCGAATCATTTCTAGTATTAAAGTTTTTTTAACATGTGGCAAATCATAACTAGAGTTTTCTATCACATTTGAAAAATAAACAACAGTATTAGAATAAGCACCAGAATCAGCACCCAAAGAGGATCCACTTTCACTCAATAAAACATCGCTCTTTGCGTGGCCTAGTTTCGTTATTTGAGTATATACACTGGGATGCATAATAAATTCTTCGATCAAGGTCGGTGATATTGCCGTTCGAACACTTAAGCTGGGAGAGTGTTGATTAAGAGAAAGATTTATCGGTTTAACTTCTACCATACGCTGTTCGCCAAAACACGAGCTTAATGTTATTATTTCTTCGGAAGGTTTATGCACTCTAATTAGTGAGGAACTTAGAACTGGGATCTGGCAACCTGAATCAATCAAGGCTGTTACGGGCTGATTTTCCACAAAAATGTTTACATATTGGAGTTGTGCGAACTCATTGCTATTTTGTTTTTCGCTCTCGACTTTCAAAGTATTCGCGTTTTTCTATTATGAATGTGGCCGTTAGATTCTTTAAGCTTAAAAACTCTTCTCAGTCTCTTGCGTAATGAGATGAATCACCGCATATATAGCAATTTTTATTTTCTCTTTCAAGATATTGGGGAGAGTTCTCTTTAATCTCTGGTTTAAAGTTTCGTGGTCTATTTTTAAAGGGGTCTTCAGTATATCCACAAGCAATAGGAATTTCCTTACGTGATCCGTTTTTAGATGAAATATAAATATCGCACTCTTTAGCTAAATCAATCAGCCTAAACCAATCTTCTGCTTCTCGAATGCCAATATGAGTTGCGGTTTCCTTATTTAGAGTTTCAAATAATTTATCAGAAATTATAAGATCACATAGAGATTCAAAGGAATTAACTTTTCTTAACGAACAATAATATTGGAAGTTTGCCGTCAATCTTGCAGCAAATTGGATGTATGTCTCGCCTGATGATTTTACAGCATTTTTAAATGAGTTTAAACACTCGCGAGGGGTTAAGTGGAATTCTCTGAGTACTATAGATTTTAGTTTTTCATAGTCATTTAATTCCTCCTTTTTAATATACAATAAGACATTATGAGCTCTTTCACCCAGAAGATTTATTAAAATTTCAGATTTATATTCGTCGTTTATTTTCTTGGTTAAAAATGCGCGTTCTAATGATTGGAAGAACAGATTAAAATTTTCAGATCTGGTGGGAACAGGAAGAGATAAAGTTTTAATGCTTTTGATCATATTTTCTATGTTTGTTTCGAACTGTTTCTCTTCGACGTAAGCTGCAGGGCTTAACTTAATGCTTTATTTTTAGCCGTTTGAAGTTCGATTTCTTTTTCTAATTGTGCTAACTGAAGTTTAGCGAGCTCAATTTTCTGTTTTCTAGAGTTGCCTCTCTTTCGTTTCGCGATACCCTCTCATCTATACAGTTTTGAATTAAAGTTTTAACGAAATCTGGATTACTCTCAAATGTACTACTGTTCTCAATTTTAGTCTTTAGTTTAGCTATGGTGTCCGTACTCTCCACAGTACCGTCTAGATCCTAAACAACTCTTATGAGATCCTCTTTAAGAGCGTTTTTATACATTTTAGAAAAATATGGAAAGATCCTACCTTTTTTTCTAGCTCCCTTTTGTTGCTCGCACGTACGATGTATCCAATAATTGAAGAAAAACGTTGATTCCACTGATTTCACCTCTTCTTAGGTAATATAGTTCCGGTAATTATTAACAGGACACCTCTTCGCAGGTGTTTAGTTGATATAGTTCCAAACTCTACACAGGCGGAATTTGCGTCGATTAAAAATTCAACCTCTACACAGGTTGAACGAAGTTACCAAAAAATGGCGGCGCGTCTCCTCCACGGACGCTTTTTTTTTTTTCACTGTCCAAACTTTGATCAAAATCGAAATTTTTCGATCCCGGCCTCTACACAGGCGGAGTATTCGAAAAATTCAACCTCTACACAGGTTGAACGAAGTTTCAAAAAATGGCGGCGCGTCTCCTTCACGGATGCTGCTTTAGTTCACTGTCCAAACTTTGGTTCAAATCGAAATTTTATAGATCCCGGCCGAGCCCCCATAATTTGTGGGAGACAACAAGGGGTCCAAGACTTTTGTCTTTCTTTAACATTTATTTTAACATTTAACAAAAATTAATTAAAAAGGTAGCAATTCTAACAGATAGGTTTACATGATGCGATGACGGTAACGCCTGCTCGCGCACCTCTGTTTTTCTTCTCTCTCTTTACTAAAAGTTCACAAGTTTCAGTTTTAGTTTCACTTAGCTGCGCCTGCGCGCGAAGATTGCGTGGTTTTCTCGAGAACGATTGGATTTCCTGGATGCCATATATATATATATATATATATATATATATATATATATATATATATATATATATATATATATATTAGGTGCTTGTTTCATAGCACTCTAATAAATACTCAAGTGTGTTGAGTTTTCATTTAATTTAAACATTAAACTTTATCAAAATCTACTGGAATTTTTATTCTGCGTGTTCGTTCCAACGGCGGCAAAGCTAGATCTACACGTTGTACACAGAAATGCCACGTTTTCAGTATTTTATACAGTTATGTTGCAGTTAAGCATAATATAATCGATATGACTACACAAGTAACAAATATAAAAACAGAAATACAAATTATGAAGGTCATTTTAAAAATTAACAGAAATTAAATGCATTTATATAAAATAAGTTTAACAATTATTATTTAAGTTTAACATTTATTTGAATAGAATTAATTTCTATCTTGCCCATACCATGTTTAGCGGATTCGAAAAACAGTTGACAGGTGCAGCCATCTAGCGAGAGAAAATCTCTACAAAAACTGTCCTTTACATTACTCCCTTGCCAGTAACAAAGTTACGATACAAGAAAAAAAATATATGGCAGGGACAGTTTCAGACTTATTGAACAGATTATAATTTCATTTTTTTTTACAAATTAAACTTATACAAACCGCTTTTAACAAAATTATTACTAATCATTGCATTACACAACACAAAATTACTACTACAGGATTGCTACAGAAGTCTTAGTGCACAAAATATGCTAAAAGTTTAAAATATTTAAACACAGCTACCTTCCTGTGTTTCATAAAAAATACATGGAAAAATACAACTAAAATGTTCAGCAATTCTTTAAATGTATATTTATACTGAGCAACAATCAAATTTAAACAAAGTGAAAAAAAAGAGTACATATAAGATATACAATAACTCAAAAAAAAAGAATAAACTACAGAATGCTTTTGCAAATACACAAAACTCAGTCAATATTTGAACGTGGGAAACTAAAAAAGTACATAAATATTTTGCGAAAAAAATCATTCATTTTCAATGAAAGTTAACATGCCATTAAAAAAACATTTCAAGTTACTCTGCAATGACAACACCTTAATTTTTTGACTTTTATGAAACATCAAATCCAATACAGTTAAAAAAAAATCAATTTTCATATTCACATACACAATGGGTAATTTTATAATATATAACATACAGAAAACTTCCTATTCACAAGAAAGAATACCAGAAGACTTTAGTTACAATTCACCACATAATTAATTATAACTCAGTTAATCACTAATACAATCCATTTACCACAATTGTGAGCATTTTTATGCAAAACAGTATCTATTTATACACATTTTATTTGATGCTAACACATATTATTTCTACACATAGAATTTGAGGCTAACACATATCTATTTATAAACATAGAATTTGATGCTAACACATATTTATTTATAAACATAGAATTTGATGCTAACACATCTATTTATATCGATATCCTGAAAACTTTATGTTCATTATTAAATACATAATAGATAAATAATTTTGTTAAAATACATACTTTCCAACGGAAAAAACATTCTGTAACACATTTAAGAGATGAGATGCCCACAAATTGTAATACTAATGAGAGAATTTCTGTGGACAATGTAAAAAACAGTAGTAATGAATAATTATTTGTGACATAAAGTTGAACTTTGTATAACATACATTAATTTGAATGCGAGAATATATATGGAAAATTTTTACATCATGCTCTTTAATTTCTTTTTATTTACAAAGCTTTTGTTTGATTTAGGTTCTCGCTGTTATGAAATTACACACAATTCTACTTTTGCTTACAACTTACTGATGAGGTTATATCAGGATAGTGGAAGAATAATTATTTAAATTTCACAATACTAGCATAAAAATCATACATGTATATATAACCAATTAAGAGTCAATTTTCAATTCTAAAATCAGGAATTAACATACATTGTCATTTTATAAGCATATCTACAACATTTAAAGCAGTGTTTATTATAACTTTTTCACTATATGTACATGAATTGCATTACCAAGAGAATTATTACCAAGTATATATTTAATCAATTAGATACATTTTTATAAATGGTGATTTTCAAATTTACTAATTTTTTAATAACTGTTTTCTAGTAATAAGTGAAAGGAATTTCAAACTTTAACACTTACATACATAATAGTTGCTATTTTTGTTTATTCTCTAAATCTTACTGGTTTTTTTTTATCTTTCTGCCACAGCTGGTAGTAGATTGTTCATCAGGCATTGGGGAAAGTTCTTTCCAATTTGAAATCTCATTTTTTTCCAACACTATTTGTTCATTTTGATTGTCCACTGCTAACAAATAGGCAGGTTTCAGTCTATCTACAGAGATATTAACTGCTTTATCTTTGATGAGGATTGTGAAATACTTATCATACTTTTTTGTACAGTATATGGTCCTTCATATGGTGTGTGTGGTTCTAATGCTTTTTTAACTCTGTCGATACGAAGAAACACATGGGAACAGGATTTCAAATCTTTATGCACAAAGATATTTTGCTTCCTGTTGCTAGGAGACTTCAGTGGCTTTAGCTCTGCCATGTGCTGCTGTAATTTGGCAACAAAATTCTGTGGATCCATGTTAATAGTAGGGGGATCAAAAAATTCACCAGGTAATTTAATGGAAGTACCATAGACCATCTGTGCAATTGTGTAACTAATGTCAGGTCTTAAGGCAGCTCTTAAACCTAACAACACAGTGGATAATGACTCTGTCCACTTAATATTGTTGTGAGCTTTTATAGCACCTTTCAAGGTCCTATGCAAACGTTCAACTTTCCCATTACATTGAGGGTGGTAAGATGTTGTGTGGGCTACTTTAGCACCACATATTGTAGCTATGTTTCTAAATAGTTCTGCCTCAAACTGTCGACCTTGGTCTGTGACTAATTTGGCAGGTACTCCAAACCTGCAAATCCATTTCTCATAAAATGCTCTCCCAACTATTTCAGCTGTTATTTCAGGTATAGGAATTGCTTCCATCCAGCAAGAGAATCGGTCAATGCAGGTTAAGCAATACTGCATCCCTTCTGAAGGTGGTAGTTTTCCAATGAGATCTATGTGAACTACACTAAACCTTTCATCTGGTTGTTCGAATTCTAATTTGGATTTTGTATGCCTGCTGACTTTACATTTTTGGCATCTAATGCAAGCTTTTGCCCATTCTCTGACTTGCTTTTTAATATCTGACCAGACATATTTTTCAGTCATCAGTTTTACTGTAGATTTAATACCAGGGTGAGCTAAGCCATGAATTAGTTGGAATATTTGAAACCTGAATTTTTGTGGAATGTAAGGCCTAATTTTTTGTGTTGAGATGTCACACCGAAGTTTTTTTTCAGATGGCAATGTCGAAGGTTTAAATTTTAGAGAATTGTTGTGCAATAATTTTTGCAACTCTTCGTCAGTAGTTTGCTCTTCTGCAATTTCCTCAAAATTGATTTCAGAAATTGAATCAATTCTGGATAAGGGGCATCTGCAACAACATTATCTTTACCCAATACATGTTGAATGTTACAACTAAATTCTGAAATGTATTGAAGTTGTCGTTGTTGTCTTGGTGAGATGCTTTTTCATTTTTTTGCTTAAATGCAAAAGTTAGAGGCTTGTGGTCAGTATATATAACAAAATCATTCCCTTCCAGCAGGTGTTTGAAATGCTTCACTGAAAGGTATACTCCCAATAGTTCTCGGTCATAGGTACTATACCTTGTTTGTGTTTCATTTAGTTTCTTTGAGTAAAAAGCTACCCTCGTTTTCTAACTGCTGGAGTACTGCGCCCACAGCAAAATCTGATGCATCTGTGCAAAGTGATAGGGGTAGTCCAGAACTTGGAAATGATAAAAGAGCCGCTTCGGCAAGGTCAGTTTTGCATTTATCGAAACTTCTCCTGGTGTCATTAGTCCAATGCACTTTTCTGCGGTCTTTCTTCTTCGCTCCTCTTAACAGTTCATGTAGAGGTGCTTGAGTCTTAGCAGCATCCTTTAGGTATCTTCGGTAAAAATTTATAATGCCCAGAAACGTCCGCAGGTCATGAATAGTTTCTGGTAGTTTGTAGCTTAAGATAGCTTGAACTTTTTTTGGCAATGGCCGAGAACCTTCTGCAGTGATCAGAAATTCCAAATATTCAACTTGGGCAGCTCCCATCACTGATTTGGAAACATTTATTCGAAGTCCATATTGCTAGAATCTTTCAAATACCATTTTCAGATGTTCACTGTGTTCCTCTTCCGTAGATGAGGCAGCAAGTACATCATCAAGATACGGGAAAACAAAGTCGAGTCCATACAGTACTTCAGTAATAAAATGTTGGAAGGTTGAAGGAGCATTCCTCAGTCCAAAACTTATAGTATTGAAATCGTACATGTCAAATGGGGTGGTGATGGCAGTTTTTTCTTTGTCTTCCTCAGCAATAGGTATCTGATAATATGCCTTTACAAGATCTATCTTGGAAAATATTTTTTTTATCCTTCAGGATGTGATTAAAGTCCTCAATTCTAGGAATTGGATATCGATCTGGTATTGTCTGTGCGTTGAGTCGCCTGTAATCGCCACATGGTCTTAATGTGTCATCCTTTTTATTTACTAAATACAATGGACTTGCCCATTGAGATTTTGAGGGTCTAATAATGTCGTTGTCCAGCATAAACTGGAACTCTTGCTTCGCCAGCTTCAACTTATCAGGGCTAGTTGTCTTGCCTTCGAATAAACCGGTTGGCCAGTTGTTAAGATGTGGTGTTTTACTCCATGTTTGACAACTCTGTTAACCAAGTTTGGCTTGGTTAAATCAGGATACGACTTAAGTAGGTTGAAATACTTGGAGGCTCTATTGACCGTGCTGAGATCATTATTTTCTTGGATGGTAGCAACTTCTCCTTTAATTGATCCATTCTTCCATCGATTAATTTCCTGTTGTGCAGATCTATCAGCAACTGGAATTTTTGAAGGAAATCAGCACCTATGATTCCTCGCTTAACTTTGGCAATAATAAACGGCCACTGAAATGGGCGTCTTAGGCCTAGATCCAGCGTGAGAATTTTGGAATTTCAGTGCCATTAGCAGCATACAATTTATATTGAGAGGCTTGGCACTCACCTTTCGTTTTTGTCAAGGGAGGATCGAGACGTCTGCTCCACTATCCACAAGGAATTGACATCCGGTTTCTCTGTCCTTGACAAATAACCGGAATTTGCGGCTTAAAATGTCGGCAGCAGGACTCGCCGCGGCGTCTACTGCTGGGATTCGTTTCCCGGCTCATTGAAGCTGCACGGCTGTACGCATTTACCAGGGAGGCACTTCTTCCCGAATCGGAAATGGTAGAAGCAATATCTTCCCTGAGGATTGTAGCGGCGCCTTGATTTGCTGCGACTTCTACTCCTCTGATGGTGATGAGGTCTAGAGCTCTGGAATTTTCGTTGTAGCTTCAAAGACGCAAGTTGTTCTTCAAGACTTACTAATTTAGACAGGAGTTCATCCACTCTTAAGGAATTTTTCTGAACCACTGCAGCATCAATTGTTCTTGGCGCCATTTCCACGATCTTGTTAGCCAATGCGCTATTTTGTCATTTTCCAGTAAATAAAATCCAGGGTCACCAGTTATTAGGTGCTTGTTTCATAGCACTCTAAATAATACTCAAGTGTGTTGAGTTTTCATTTAATTTAAACATTAAACTTTATCAAAATCTACTGGAATTTTATTCTGCGTGTTCGTTCCAACGGCGGCAAAGCTAGATCTACAAGTTGTACACAGAAATGCCACGTTTTCAGTATTTTATACAGTTATGTTGCAGTTAAGCATAATATAATCGATATGACTACACAAGTAACAAATATAAAAACAGAAATACAAATTATGAAAATCATTTTAAAAATTAACAGAAATATAATGCATTTATATAAAATAAGTTTAACAATTATTATTTAAGTTTAACATTTATTTGAATAGAATTAATTTCTATCTTGCCCATACCATGTTTAGCGGATTCGAAAAACAGTTGACAGGTGCAGCCATCTAGCGAGAGAAAATCTCTACAAAAACTGTCCTTTACATATATATTTCAATGGACTTTTACAATACTTTTATGTTGATTAATATACATCGATATATGTTTCCTTTGCTTGAATACATCTTCCGAAAATACACTTTTTATGTACAAGAACAGTTTTATAAAGTTTAATTATTACTGTAAACATAAAATTCCAGAATATAGTACTTTAGGTAGTACTGATATGGAAGTTTTTTCACGAAACCTAAAAGTTTAATTCTAGCATTGAAATTTTGACACTGATCGCACTTGCATTGAGCTATAAAAATAACAAAAAAAAAAAAAAAAAAAAAAGAGAATAAAACATGACTACAATATTTCTTCATTTTTGAAGGAATGGAAAATGTTAATGCCTGTAAAATTTTATGTAAATAATATAAAAAATATTAATTGGAGCGTGACAGTCTTGAAACGTGACTGTTGAGATGGGGGACCTTTTCCCCGGAAAAGCATGTCAAACAGGTGTCTGATACTTTCAATACCTTGTTTCACTTACAACTGGTTCTTCTTTCTTGAAAGCTTATCGATCCCCAGTCTAGAGTCGCATTCACTTTACTTTATAAATGATCTGAATTGTTCTGTATAAAAAAATAATAAAAGTAAATGCAATAAAATATCCTTGATTCAAATGATAGTACAGAAAAAATAGATTTCAGAAACAGAAAGATTAGTGTTCATAATAAATAAGGAAACAAAATTGATTGTAAATTAATGTTTATGTGAGAAGAAGCAATGAACAAAAGTTGAAAACTGAAATAAGATTTTTATGTTGAAATCGTTGAGTGAAACTAGATGGTCTGCAAGGGCAAATGTTCTCAGAGCTCAAGTTACAAGTCGTAACGAAATCAAGAACACTTGAAGATTTAATTGAAGTCAATACTCAGACGCGAGTTACAGCTTAAGAATTCCGCAAAACACTAGAAAGTTTTCAGAAGACTTTATTAACGGTGATTTGGGACGAAATCTTACATAGGGTGGACAAAATCGTTGAGGTACTGCAAAGGGAAGAGCTTGATCTCCTTTGCACTACTAAGGAATTACAGACATCATCTTTATTAACTGAAAAAATATCCGACTTTGATGATTCCGAGTCAAGAGCATTTGCAACTAGCTAACGTGCCTGTGCATAACTGTGAAAAAAAATGTGAAAAAGGAAGTTTTTCAGACGAGAAAAAGAGACCCAGATTTTGAGAGAATGTCTCCAAGAGATTTCGAGAGCTGGAGTTTTCTTACAAATGATTGACAATCTTGTAAGGCAATTAAACAAAAAAGAAGGGATTGTTACGAAGTTCTCAATACAAGATTAGAAATAATCAGAAATTTTCATGAAAAGGAATAAGAAGTCACAATACAGGCGGAACACTTGGCTCAAAGCTACCCCAAAGACATCAATGAAGAACAATTTGTGCAAGAGTGTCAACATTTCAAAAGGTATATGAAGGTGGAAAACACAACAAAAAGAGGAATCTTTTCCTACATCAAGAAAAACAAGTTGGAATGTACCTTTTCAAATTTAGAAGTCGCAATGAGGATTTACTTGACTCTTCTTGTGACAAATTGTACAGCAAAGAGAAGCTCCTTTTTTTTTTGCCTTTAAGAGAATTAAGACGGACATAAAAACTACTATGGAAAAGGATCTTAAGAGTTTAATATTGCTGTGCACTCAAAATGATATAACAATGGAAATTGATTATAATAACATCATTAATGATTTTGCAATGATGAAAGCTGGAAGAAAACCTTTGCCGTACTAGTACAATGACCGTGACTCAACTGTTGTCAAGATGCCTTAAGGGGGACTTCCACTTTTACTGAAAACGTAATAACACTTTAGCACAATGAAATCACATTATATAGGTGTAAAACTTTTGCTGAGAACGGAAATTACTCATATAAATTCACCATGAAATGTAGAAATGTCATTTACTGTCTAGAAAATTTTAAAATTGCGAAAAATACGTAAATCTTTGCTTCTAGAATTTTCTGACGCCATGTTTGGCAAGCTTTAATATAATGGCTGCAGATGGTGCCACGTGTATGCATTCTAAGCACAAAGTTAAACTAACTTTGTTTTAGAAGAAAAATTACGGCATAAGCTGTTTAGATACATATTAATAATACTATATTTTATGAAAAAAGAATATTTTTCTACACAAATAATGACTTTAATCACTTCAGAAACGTTAATTCTGCTTTTTTCCATGAAAAAATGGGGGAATTGCAAAGTAAAGAGAATATAAGGCAACCCTGTGGATGACGTCTTGAAACTACGTCATTGCATAGGGTTCTGTCTTACTCCCCGTTACTTTCTAAAAATAGTCGTTGGGGAAAGGGAGGGGAAAGATGACCAAATTGGGTAGCTCTTTAGAGCTTTGACTGAGGATTTTGAATCACTGGAATGTTATGACAAAATATCGCTTAATATTTCGTATTTCAAAAACTATGCGTGTTTTATGACAGTTCTAAGGAATGGTCTACTGCTACAGGTGTACTAAGGGCGACTTCGTCAATTTGTCGGCGTCTGCTGCACCGTGAATTGCGTCGTGCAAGGGTGCCTTTATACAAGGTCCCCCTCACGACAAACCATCGACGGCTGTGTCTGCAATGGGCTCATGAGCACAGAGCCTGGCAAGCTGATTGACACCAAGTTGTCTTTTCAGATGAATCACGCTTCAATCTGTAGGACCAAGATGGCCGCATTCGTGTTAGACGCTATGCCGGTTAACTCTGCCTTCCAGAGTGCATTATCGAACGACATAGTGGCGTAACACCCAATGAGTGAGTGAGTGAATATTAACGTCCCACTGCTCAGCTACACGAGGGCTTTTGGCGACGGACCACGCAATTTTGAACCATGGTCAAGTGACGTGGATGACACTTGAGCTGGCACTCCCTCTCCTAACTACCACACCACATCAACGGGAGGACGTTTCAGCTCTCGACAGATTTAACGTGCATCGCTGCCCTACACGGCGGGTCTTTAGTGGTACTGGGCTCGAACTCATGATATGCCAGTCATGATCCGATACCTTGACCACTGGACTACCGCAGCCCAGCGTAACATCCAGAGTTATAGTTTGGAGGTGCGATTTCATATCATGGACGATCCAATTTGCTACGAATTGAGGGTAATCTCAATAGCAACAGGTACGTCCGTGAAATGCTCCTCTGCAGCCTGAAGTCATTCCCTTCTTTTAAGGCATCCCTGGAGCTATCTTTCAGCAGCATAATGAACGCCTACATGTTGCAAAGACTGTTCGAGACTTCTGTTCAGCCCAATACATGCAACTTCTTCCTTGGCCTGCTTATTCCCCGGATACGTCGCCTATTGAGCCCGTGTGGGATTTGGTTGGTCGGCGTCTCGCTCGTGATCCGCGTTCTGCAGCTTCAAAAGACAAACTTTTGCTGCGCATACAAGCAATATGGAATTCTCTTCCACAAGCAGACATTCAAAATCTGTTCGACTCCATGCCACGTCGTATAGCAGCACTTATTGCAACGCGTGGTGGCTACACCAAATACTGAACACAGATTTTTGCTTTGAAAATTTAGTCATTTATTTGTACTAATACAAGTTGTTTGTGCATTAAATTTCATTTAATTCTGACGATTCCTTCATAATGATTTCTGATGATTCCTTCTAAAACAGAAAAATAATGCCAGCACAGGAATAACATTTGTATTGTTTGGCCTTTTAAAGCTGAAGCCTGTGTTCCCACTGCTGCCACAGAGGACTTCTAACATGCCATTGAAGATGAATAACTGAATAAAAATCTATATGCCAGCACTCTGATCAACTTGTAAATCTTCCTGCAACTGTACTCTGCTGTGATGATGCATTCTTGGGGTAAATGGTTTTTCTCTAAAAATGAATTTTCAGCGAATTATCCAAATTTATCTAACTGCTTCGGTAAAGACAGAAAACAGCTCACATCGTACATAACAGCATTTACTTCAAGAAAGAAATTTCAGTTTAGTGACTATCAAAGAGATAGTGACTCTATTTTAGAGGTAGTGACTATCAAAGAAATAGTGACTATTTTAGAGATAGTGACTCTATTTTAGAAATAGAGACTATCAAAGAGATAGTGACTCTGTTTTAGAGGTAGTGTCTCTTTATCAAAGAGATAGTGACTGTGATTTTTGTCAATAGCTTCATCTCAATAGATTACAAAAATTATTGTAAAAAATTTTGGCTTTCTATAAAATAGTTTACCCCATTTGTCAGGATCACTTTTATATCATTTTAGAAAAGGAATTTTATTTTTAGTACAGTAATTTTCAGAAGGTTTATAAAAAAATATAAGACTACAGTTTAATGTTTTTGTTTATTAACTGGGTGCAATAAAATAAAAATCAAATCTTAACAACATCAGAAAAAAATTAGAAAAAGTTTGACAATTTTACACAGAAAGAGATATTAGTAAGATGATAATTGATATTTTGTAAGAAATATTAATATAAAATACATAAATGAAAATTTGAACACCATTGAGTATTGAGAAAAATATAAGGTGGCTAAGATCAGAGGAAAATTGATATGTGGGATTATAAAGAATATACCTAATTTATTTTGATAAATAAAAATAGAAAGTTTTTCATATAAAATACGATTTAATCTGAGACAAATCATTTTCACTTTTTTATTTAATGTAATTTTAAAACACTAATTGTATGGAAAATCTAGTGCTTAAAGCAATATTTTTAGGAAAATAATTATCTATTCATAATTTACTGTTAGTTGTGTTGTTGCTTAAAATGTTGAGTAGAATCTGTTACCTGGTTTTCAAAATAAGGTCAGAATGAATACATTGATTCTGGTAAACACACAAAGTCTAAATAATTCCAGGAATAAGCAAATGTTTCTTTAATTTCTTGTATTGTCTTTAAGTTGTTGTGGAGGAACGTCTTCTTTTAATAAAGAAAAAAAATGGTTTGTTTAACATTTGATTTGTTTAACATTTTATTCAAGTAAGGGGAGGGGAAATACTTGAGATGGAAAACAATCAAATCACTATAATGTGTTGATATATACAGTGGTGTATAAATTCCAGAATAGCTTTTAAGCCTAAGGAAAGGTTTCTTTTGTTACTCAAATAATATTATAAATTAGAATGGCTGTAAGTCCTACAGCTACAATATGATAATTTCATAAAAAATTGATAAGTTCATTAAATAATAAAATAAATATTATTTAATACAATTCTTATTGCAAATATAGAAGTGTTAAAAAGTAATTATTAAATTAAGTGTGCACAGGAAAACTGGATTTGTACATTCAAATGTATTGCTTTTTATACCTTAATATTGGTTGTTAATAATTGATACGATCACCTTCAGCACACTGTTGCATCAAAAGTAAATAATCTGTTTATTTTAACACAACATTTATTAATTCTATCAACTATAAATACAACTACAAGTCATTTTTCAATTGTGGCTATGAACATTTGATATAAAAATCTGAAAAACCAGTTAAATTTAAGAAACAGTATTTCAAATATATTTCAAGTAAACCCATTTAAAAAATTCATTTGAAAAAAATGTTATAAAATTTCTTTTCTAAATTAATTTATGAAATAAAAAAATGCATACCAATAAAAAAGCAACCATACAAAAATATAACCATATATATATACACACACACACATTTCAAATAATAATAACAATAATAAAAACTATCTTATTCAAAATTTTACTTGGTTGAATGTAAATAAACATTTTACCTTAGAATTACACAAAAAATTGTTTCACAAGAATTTTAAATAATGCATGATTGAAATAGATAATTTAATCAGAAATGCAAAAAAAAAAAAAAAAAAAAAAAAAAAAAAAACAAACAAACAATATTTTAATATAATATTTGAATTTCTGGCATAAAATAAATGCAGTTGTTTAAAATAAAAACACAGTAATGTATTTTTATTTGTAAAATATTACCATCTTACATTAAACCTACTTTTATTTATAAATTTTCAACAAGGAGATAAAACTAGATTTAATTTTTCTTCATTTGACGATACAATGGTGTGAAAAAGTTTAGAGTCCCAAATGTGAAGTTCATGCTTCCTTGCTAGTTTGTATGTTGCTCTGTATTATTACTGAAAATTTTAGAGCTTTTTTTAATGATGCAAATGTTAAGATTTTTTTTTTACCCAACCATAAAATTATTTGAAAGAATACATAACATTTTTGTTAAATTACTTTACATGGTGTGAAAAAATTTATATGAACATGTTTTTCTTTCAAATGGGGTTGTGGATTGGTAATTACCATTGTAGACCAAATACAATCCCCGGAAGCAGAAATTTTTTAGTTGGCACCATATAGGTAGATACCAATTGCCACAATGTAACTTTGATGCCCACTTTCCTCCCGAAGGAGACTCTTCAGTTCACATGAATGAAATTGTCCTTGGAATTTTTCTTTTGCCCAGAGCACCCAGGCCAAACAAGAACTCTAGCGATGTTTAATATGCCACATAATCTTATGACAAGGACGCCATCTATTTTTTGCATCATGAAAATACACAGACTTAGGCTGGAGTCGAACCCGCAAACTTGTGGGCATACAAACTACCTCACCAAGCTGGCTCTTCTAAAGATTAGTATGTGGAATGAACAAAGTCTAAAGCATTTAAAAAAATTCTAGAAAAATTATTCCCAATACCTATACAAATAATGATTTTTATATAAACTTGAGAACATCACAGAATAAACAACAATTTCTTTTCTTATAACAATGATAAACATGGATCCGTTTTAAAACATGTGACATGTACTCTAGCCCTTTCAATAAAACAAAGAAATAAAATACTGCAATATAAAAAAAACATATATAGGTGTAAAAAAAAGCAATAAAAGAGCATATCACTAATTATTATTTTAAAAGCTCTAAAAGATTTATTTATTTATACACGAATATCTGAATAAGAGCAAAATCTAAATTATCACTATAATTAAATAGAATGGAAACACATTTCATACAATTAAAATCTTAAATTAAAACAAAGTATAATTCTTAAAAACATCTTAAAAACAATAGATTACTACATTCTATTGAGCAATATAAACACTAATTAACCTAAACATTTTTAAGCTGCTGGTTAAATTAACAAAAAATAATTGATTTTCCTTTTAAAAAATCTCAAAGATTACAAAACGTTTTTAGATGTAAATTTATTTCTGATTAATCTTTCCAATCTTATCACAGGAGATTCAAATAATAAAGAGGTCACAAGAGCAGCTGCATAAGATATTATAAGGAAACCAATATATAACATTATCTGAAAAAAGAAAAATAATATGTTATTAATAAGTCTATTTTTTTTAATAAAAATTATGTGTTAAAAACATTTATAAATAATACAAATTACCAATTGCTTTCATTGAAATAAATATTATATCACAATTCTACAGTAGGGCAGTTAAAGCCCATATAACGAATTATTTCTGCATGCTAGAAATTGATTATTGTACACACAAAATACATGTACAATAGTTATGAACGGTTCACTCCTAGGAGAGCCCACACCCTTGGCACGAATTACTTTGGTTGGCGATAATTGCGCAATCTTGGTAACCCTACTTTTAAACACTACATATGGCAACCCTAACTATTTTTAGCATTTTTGTATTTTGTGGGCACGCACTTCGAATTTCATTTTGTTGTTGGGCTCCGGGCTGGCTATGTGTGTGAGGGAATATGCTTTGGAATTTTTTACTTTGTTGAATGCGAAAGATAAGAAAGAATTGATTGAATGGTATATGAAAGAAGAATTCATTGCTTTGAGTTATGAATGTCTTAAAATAATGATCGGCAATAAAACGCTTTCTTCGAAATCGTACCAGCCACACCGAATGCATGTTCGACCATTGCCTCACAGAATAAATATGGCGGCGCTAACACAATCATTCGCTTAGCGATGAGACCTTTAAGGCTTTTTTAAAATCTGTTGTTACGCTGTACCCTCCACTCGGAAAAGATCAGCAGTAAGAAAGTAAGTGCTGTTTTTATATTTTTTATCTTAAATGTTTAATTTCTGTATTGTTTACATATATTTTCATTATGCATCCACCTTATCATGCTATATTCCCTTGCTGCCATTGTCAGTTTCGCTTGGCACCACCTTGTTCTGGCCTGGCGCTTTTTTCGGTTTGTCACCAAGGGTGTGGGCTCTCCTAGGATTTTACCGTTATGAACTGGATAACAGAACTTGTAACTATTTTTTGAAAGTCAACATTAATCACACCTTATTTAGGAACAATATATCAGAACATTTACTTTCTTAATACAAAATAATTTTCAAGATTTCAAATTTAAATATGGATAGCACATTTTTCACTATGTTAACTATGCAAAATGAAGTTAAAAACTCAATCAAATGATATATTAACTTTTTCAACAATTAGAAATATCTATACAAGACAGTTTAAGACAATATATTTTATTTAAAAAATGTAAAAAAAAGTAAAGAAAAAATATATGAAAATATACAAACCACTGTTATGTGAGAAAACTCAAACAATCTTTTTACTGAATTATAATACACAAATTCAACAATTGGATGAACAAGATATGCACAGAAAGTTAAACGGCTGAGAGGAATCCAAACTTTCCACGAAAGAATAGCATTAACAATATCTGGAGATCAATAACAACAAAGTATTAGAAAAATTTCATAAAAAAACTAAAATAATAAATAAAATTTAATTTTTATGGATTTTTTAAAATAAATTATATAAAAAAATATGTGCACAAATAATGTCTACAAATGCCTTAAAAATTATTATATATACATGTAGGATTTTCCCTTTGAAACATTTGTAAAAAGGTTGAGTCATATCCTTTTCAGAGGACCATAAATCTCAATTTTATTTATTACTGCATTCCGAAGCAGCGCCATCTAGTAAGCTTTCGTAGCTCCGGCTCGAATAATTTTTCAGCAGAGGATAACTAACCACTGTTTGTTCAACATGTCGCGTCTTTTACCGCATTTCCGCGCCCAGCGCGGCACTGCCAGTCCTAACGTCCAATAATGAGAAAGGTTCATTTCCCCGTCTTCTAAAGGTATTACTCGACTTTTAATTAACTTAATTCCTGCATTTCTTTCTATTTGTAATTATCTTTTTTTTTTTTTTTTGTAGATATTTTCCTTTAACTTTAAATAAATTCTCTCTTTTACTTAAGAGAAGTATTCGTGTTTTAATGACTTAGATTCATTTAATTCATCACTCACCCTTAAATACTTACCCCTAGACAAACCACCTACGCCAATCTAAAATCCCGCCTTCTGAAGAGTCTGATTTTTATTCGAAGATTTATTCGGACTCCCACAGAAATAATTGGGGGATCGCCTGGGATTTGATTTCGAAAATCTTCTCTAAATAATAAGTTGATAACCTTCTAACTCTCTTCTTCTTTTAAAAAAAAAACCATTTTTGGTTGCAAGCCTAATTTATAAACGGACTGAATCGAAAATGCGGATTGCCTCTCATAACATACTAACATTTAGGTGCTTCAAGTTATTTTCTGCCGTGTACAACAACTACAAGAGTTTCACAAGTCCAGTGAACACATCCAGGAGCCTTTGAAGTTTGTTTTCAAGTAATTAATCACACGTCGTCGTCAACTGTATCAGGTACTTTTTATGTTGTTCTTCAAAAGGAAAAAATCTAAAAGAATACGTGAGTCACCGTTAATTTGATTATGAAAAAATTGTTGTCGATTTCATGAAGTAATTTATATTTTTAAATATCATGTGTGTTTTTCTGAAATACTACTTTTCTATTTGTGTATAGAAATTGTATCAATTAAAATTTTCTACAAGTATATCTTTTAAAATATTAAAGTCGTACGTAATATTCAAGTGTTTTATTTGTATGTCATTTATTATCGAATCGTATTGAATTAATTTTATGCGTGTATGAAAAGTTTGTTTCTTCAGTTACGTCATCGACCTTGAACTAAGAGATTAATGTTTTCCATTCCTAAACATTTGGCAATTTAGATTACTCATATAGTTTAACATTTCTCTTGCAGCTGTGTTTAGTAATTAATTATTTTTTATGAGTATTCGAGAAATATATTTTGAAAGAATATGCTATGTTTTTTAAAATTGATGAAAGATCATGTATAATCTTATTTTAATGTTGTGTATTTTATCGTTTAATATAAGTATTTTGAGTTCATTTTTGACAGAATTATTATGCTGAAACATGTGTTTATCCTTAGAATGTTCTGAAGAGATACTAAAAGATTTTATTTTTATTGGTGTAATAAAAAACATATACCAGATTTTTCTCTATAAGTGACTAACTTCTAATTGTTTGCTTTTTTCAGCAAAGAACTTTAAATGACTAACTTTTTCATATCACAATAAATTTAATCACAGTTTCTAAACAAGATTTATATTAATTTATTTTTTCTTTCAAATTCTTTTTGCATTTGTTATAACGAAATGAGAACTGATATATCAAATGGTTAAAAAAAAAAAGGTTTTGTTTTTAGTTGAAATTAATGATTTGACTACTTTAAATTAAGCATTACGTATTTTAGCTCGCACTGTTGTCTTTATACGTTACTGGTTTAAAATATTTCTAAATGAATAGAATTTGAATATTTCAATGTATATTTAGTGTATTTTGATGCAATATCATTTTAACTTGAGAATTTTTGTAAATGCAAACGAGAATTGCCAATAGCAACATCATTGTTTTTGTTTGAACGCGTGACAATTTTGTTTATTCCTTTGGTTACTATTTAAACTTAAATTTAAATTTTAAAATGGCGTATCTTGGCAAAGGTCGACGCGAAGATTTATTTGTCTTAGACACGGAATTAAATTTAAAATTCGATAAATCTATGACCATCGCCACACTCAAAGATTTAATTATTGGTAGAGAAGATTATGACGAAGAACTGACCAAAAACATACATTCAACGATTGTTGAGGATCGCAAAAGCCAGAGAAGAAAAATTACGCATTGAAGAACGAGAAGAAAAATTACGCTTCGAACAACTGAGGTTAGATGAGCAAAACGCAAAGATGAATTTGAGTTGGAAAAGTTAAGAATCAATTAGGCGCTGATACATCCAAAGAAAGTGATACTAAATTTCTCGTCAAAGAAATTTCAAAGTTTATACATCGTTTTGATTTGAAAGAAGACATCAGTCTTTATCTAAAATTATTTGAACGTCAAGCGCAGAGATTGAATATTGATCAAGAAAACTGGGTTTCTCATCTGTTAGGCTTGTTACCGACGGAAGTATCTCACATCATAGCGAGAGAGCCTGACGATAAAGCTAACTCTTACGAACACGTTAAAGATTTACTGCTGAAACTCTTTAAACTAACTCCGGAAAAGTTTCGACAACTATTTGTCACTCACCAAAAAAGCATCTGAAAGAACATGGATTGATTTTTACCATGAGTTAAACACTTACTTCAACGGATGGATAGATGGATTGAAGATAGATACTTTCAACAAATTATCAGATCTAATCATAACAGATCAACTCAAACGAAAAACTCCTTTTGAATTTAAAGAATATTATCTTGATGAATGGGCAAAATATGAACTCCCTGTTCAATTAGCAGAAAAACTAGAAGAATTCGAAGACTTTAAAAGGACTCTGAAACAAAAATCTAGCAGTCCATTTGTGAAGAAACAAGAATTCAGATTCACAGAAAAGAATCGCAGATATGAAGCACCAGGAAAATTCGAGTATAACAGGAAAGATAAGAAGTTTCCAGCGTCAACGAATTACAACAAACATTTCGAAGCCCCTGTTACCAAGAACGAATCTGTTCAAAGATATCAAGACAGCGCTCAGAAAGGGTATTACAACAAAAATTACGAGAAACACTCAAATCACAATTCTTCCAAGCATATATATATATGCTCAGACGAACTATTCAAAATCGCAGAAATTCAAAGAACCTCCAAAAGAAACTTGCACACTCATCGTTAAAGAAGGTTTACGTACTAAAGAGATATTTTTTGGAAAGGTGAAAATCACGGCGCTGATAGACAGTGGTAGTACCGTAAGTTTGCTTCTAGAAAACCCAAGCAGAAGAATAATGGATCCAACGAAATTATCGAAGAACAAGATGCTTCTCACAGGTATTGGTGAAGCACAGGTGACAACTATCGGTTCCTTTGAACATAAGTTCAAAATAGATGATGAAAATTACTCGTTAACTTGGCATGTTGTACCGACTGATAAATTAAAATTTGAAGCAGTTATTGGATCAGATCTTTTGGAACAAGCATCGATAAGTTTTACTAAAGAAGGAGTTAAATTCAACAAATATGAGAATCATGCACAGCTTATGCAAATATCTGCTGAAAATCTTCAAGAAGAACTAGACCTACGTCATGTTGAAAATCGTCAAATCAAGAAGGAACTTGAAAAGTTGATTCAAGACTACAAGCCAGAAAAAACAGCATCTACTGACGTCACAATGAGAATTATTTTAAAAAGAAGAAGAACCAGTCTGTCAACCTCCTCGTCGACTAGCTTTCACAGAAAGACAAAAGTAAACAAACAGATAGAAGAATGGCTCAACGAAGGCATTATACGTCCGAGTTCTTCAGAATATGCAAGTCCAATCGTAATGGTAAAAGAAAGATGGATCTTCGAGAATGTGCATTGACTACAGAAAATTGAATCAGAAGCTTGTGAAAGATAAATTTCCGTTACCTATCATCGAAGATGTTTTAGACACTTTGCAAGAAGCAAGGTATATTCTACATTAGAGTTACGCAATGGTTTCTTCCACGTCGATGTTGACGAAGATTGCAGAAAGTATACATCCTTTGTTGTCCCAGATGGACAATTTGAATTCAACAAAGTTCCTTTCGGATTAAGCACAAGTCCAGGAGTTTTCCAACGCTACGTATCAAGTATATTTTAGAGATCTTACTCGGAAAGGAATTGTAATCAGTTATTTAGATGATCTCGTCATTCCAGCGAAAAACGAACAGGAAGGTCTCGAAAAACTTAAAATTATTTTGAAGTCGCAAAGAAATACGGATTAAAAATCAAGTTCAAGAAGTGCCAATTCTTAAAAAAGAAAATTGAATTTCTAGGTCACATTGTAGAAAGCGGAACTATTAAACCATCTCCCACGAAGACACTAGCTGTCCGAAAATTTCCAGAACCAACAACAATAAAACAAGTACAAAGTTTTCTTGGTTTAACTGGATATTTCCGCAAGTACATCAAGGATTATTCAAAGATAGCTAAACCACTTAGCGATTTAACAAGAAAAGAAAACCCTATTTGTTTTCGGGATTCAACAACAAGAAGCATTTGAAAAATTGAAGAAAATCCTGTCAGAAGGCCCAATCTTGCACCCTTACAAGTATGGAAGAAAAACAGAACTGCATACAGACGCCTGTAAACAAGGGTACGGCGCAATTTTGTTACAAGAAGCAGAAGATGGAAAGTTACATCCCGTTTACTACATGTCGAAAAAGACAAATACAGCAGAAGAAAAGTATGACAGCTACGAATTAGAGGTACTAGCAATTATCAACGCATTAAAGAAGTTTCGTGTTTATCTTTTAGGACAACACTTTAAAATAGTAACTGACTGTTCAGCATTTTAGAAGACTATGCAAAAAAGGAGCTAATTACTCGCATAGCCAGATGGGCGCTTCAATTAGAAGAAATCGATTATGAAATAGAGCACAGAGCTGGAAGTCGTATGAAGCACGTTGATGCTCTTAGCCGATATCCCCGTAATGATGGTATGCAATGATACATTAACTTCAAAGCTTAAAACGCACAAGAGGAAGATGACAACATCCAGACATTGAAATCACTTCAGAGAAGCAAGAATCGAAGAATTTTTTTGAGCGAAATGGTATACTCTACAAGTACTTAAATGGTCGAGAATTAATTGTAACACCTAAAGCAATGCAAGCTGAACTAATTAAATTGATTCACGAAAATGGTCATTTCTCAGTAGGAAAAACCGAAGAAATTGTGAAACAGGAATTTTTTTATCCCAAATTTATCCAACGTCGTTAAAAAGTAATAGTTAATTGTGTTCCATGTATCTTAGCTAATAAGAAAACTGGCAAAAAGGAAGGGTTTTTGAATCCTATTTCTAAGGAAAGCATTCCTTTAAGTACGTACCATGTTGACTTCATTGGTCCTTTACCCTCCACAAACAAAAGTTACCAACACATTTTCACCGTAGTAGACGCATTTACCAAATTTACTTGGCTATATCCCGTCAAAACTGTGTCTGCTGAAAGTGCCCTCGAAAAACTAAAACAACAGCAGAAGACCTTTGGTAATCCCATCAGAATTATCTCTGATAGAGGTTCAGCGTTCACTTCAAAATTATTCAACGACTACTGTGATGAAGAAAACATTCAACATCTACAAATAGCGACAGGTGTTCCTCGAGGAAACGGACAAGTTGAACGAATTCATCGAACTTTGATTCCAGTTCTCACCAAACTATCATTAGACGACTCAACGAAATGGTACAAATACGTCGACAGATTACAGAGAATACTAAATAGTACTATAAGTCGCAGTACAAAATGGACACCATTCGAACTATTAGTGGGAATCAAAATGCGTAACAAGGAAGACATCCTAATCAAAGACTTACTTCTAGAAGAAATAGCGAAAGAATTACTAGAACAACACGAATTTTTAAGAAACGATGCAAAAAAGAACATCGAAACCCTGCAGTCTGAAAATAGAAAGACGTATAACAGAAGAAGAAAGAAAGCTTCGTTATACAAAGAAGGTGATTTAGTAGCAATCCAAAAGAACCCAATTTGGAGCTGGACTGAAACTAAGACCAAAGTTCTTAGGCCCTTACAAAGTAACAAAAGTTAATTCCAAGGATAGGTATGAAGTGGAAAAGGTTGGTCAGCACGAAGGACCGAACTCAACCACGACCTCAGCTGATTTGATGAAACATTTTTATGCTTAATTGAATTTTTTATATTTGTTATTATTTTTAATTTTTCTCATATCCCTCTTGAGAAATTAATAGATGTTCTATGGTAACACTCGTTTCCATAAATCATTTTGTATTCACTTGTAATATTTATTATATATTCGTATTATTCTTTATCTTTCTATTGATGCGAAGGATTTTTTTATGGTTTAGTTAATTGTAGATCACAACATAGAATATTTTGTTTTTATATGCTTTATTTTAGGTCCGGAATTGTGAATATTAGGTACACATCTTTTCATCTGTAATATTTTATTTTATTATCTTTAAGAATCTTATTATTTGTCTTTATTACATTCATATTCCAATAATCATCAAATTTACAGTTGTAACTAAAAAAATAGTTTGTATTTAAAGTACTTTTTAGCTCTCAACATTTTGTAAGAGCTGAGAGACCAGCTTTGTCAGGAGAGGGTGATTCTGTAGGATTTTCCCTTTGAAAAACATTTGTAAAAAGGTTGAGTCATATCCTTTCAGAGGACCATAAATCTCAATTTTATTTATTACTGCATTCCGAAGCAGCGCCATCTAGTAAGCTTTCGTAGCTCCGGCTCGAATAATTTTTCGGCAGAGGCCAACTAACCACTGTTTGTTCAACACGTCGCGTCTTTTACCGCATTTCCGCGCCCAGCGCGGCACCGCCAGTCCTAACGTCCAATAATGAGAAAGGTTCATTTCCCCGTCTTCTAAAGGTATTACTCGACTTTTAATTAACTTAATTCCTGCATTTCTTTCTATTTGTAATTATCTTTTTGTAAATATTTTCCTTTAACTTTAAATAAATTCTCTCTTTTACTTAAAGAAGTATTCGTGTTTTAATGACTTAGATTCATTTAATTCATCACTCACCCCCAAATACTTACCCCTGGACAAACCACCTACGCCAATCTAAAATCCCGCCTTCTGAAGAGTCTGATTTTTATTCGAAGATTTATTCGGACTCCACATACATATATACATTTAAAAAAACCCAATAGCAATACAAGTATTTTACTTCACAGTAATTAGTTTGAAAGTCTGGGTAAAATTCATTGCAATGTCATGCATGCATGCCTACACATACACAAATCCAAGTTTAATACATAAGTTACATGAAGTTGAGATTTTAATTTGACTTGATTTTTTTTTATACTGTGGTAAAAATATTATTTGTTAGCAAGGAAAGAGAAATGCCCAACAATAATGCTGAATAAGTATGGTGACCTTGAAGACAAATTTGATCCTCAAATACTGCCATATCACCAAAGTTGGAAATAAAAACAAATGCCTTGATAGAAATCTAGAATGATAATTTTAGAAGCCTTTAGAAGAATGTTATATAAACACCACTGCAGTGGAGTAAGCTTTCAATGTACAAGAATTTCATTTGCCTCACACAATATTGTGGCCATTGATTTCAACTGGTCTTATTATATATATATATAATTTCTCTGTTAAAAGGAAATCTATTTTAAGAGTTCCAGAACACAATTTCTGTTTACTCCAAAAAATCATTCTTGTTAATTGCATAAATCCTTCCTATATTTAGATACTTTTCAAAAAAAAAATATGTAACAATACCTACATACCAAGGATGATCAGAAAAAAAGGTTACAAGCTGCAGTGTTTGAAAACTACACATGAAGAAGTTTTGCTTTCCCAGAGTGGAGACAAATGGCACTACTTGTCATACAGATGGTTTTTGGGTAGGCAGTGAAAGTTCCCAGACGGTTCAGGACGATTGAAATGACAAAACTCTTAGGAAGTACCTCTCGTTTGGAAGTGTGTGCCTTGATTCGATTTTTATGGGCAAAGAATGTGTCTGCATCTGACATTTGCAGTCAAATTGTGGAAGTTGATAGCGATGACGCAATGAGCAGACAACATGTAGTAAAATTGTGTCACTCTTTTCAATCAGGCAGACAGGATGCCGAAAACCATAATATGGCAGGGAGTGGCCTTCCAAGTTCTTCAAAGGCAGAAATCAACAAGGCAGGAATTGAAGAAATGATTCAAAAGAATCGACAGGTAACTATGTAAAATCTTGTCTGAGCCATAGTGCGCAGCATATTGTTTCTGATGTGCTATGCTATTCAAAGACAGTGCTGTGAAAACATCCACCGAGACCTGGCGCAATGGACAAGAACCTGATTTCTACCAAGATGGGTTAAACAAGTTGGTTCTGTGTACTGATGAATGTCGAAATAGACTTGGTGATTATGTCAAAATGTGATAGGCATGTATGCTTCTTAATTCCCTTTTGTATTTTCTGTCTATTGTTAATAAATATTTCTTTATTCGACAAGTAACCTTTTTTTTATCACCCTTCTCTCAGGGCAAAGATTAATTTACTTCACTATAAATAAGGTAATTATTTTTACCCCAAATGTCTTAAGTAACAAAATAGGACAGCATTTAAAGTACGAACCAAACTTTTATGAATAAGATTAGCACTTAATTAGAAATAAAAACTTTACAGTTAAATATAGGTTCATTTGTGTATTAGAAAGTAACTTTCTAAAGATTTAATAATTATATAGGTATTTACATATTATACTATCAACCAACTTAGACAAATAAAAAAAATGTTGTCAGATGCTGTTATCATTCATTCGTGAAAACAAATTCCTACACATGCTCCTTCTGTATCATCACCCCAGCAAATAAATTGGCAAAGATTTTGAAGAAAAAACACACACACTTGAAATCAATAAAAATTCTACTACATTTTTCAGGTCTTCAAAATGCTATAATTGCATACAAAATCAAGACAAATGAGTCTTCACACAACCTTCTGAAAGTCGCAAACAACAAAGGACAGGAATAAAAGCTCTTTTATAGGGATTAATTAAACCTCTTAATAGGGATTACTTTTGTCTTAGTCGTCTAAGGCATACATGGCAAAGCTGTGGACCGGTAGTCAGTGATTCAAATAAACACCCTAACAGATCTATAATGTTTCTTGTTTTGCCAAACCAAATAGTTTTTCATAGTGCACATTATAGACTGCATTTTTCGAAATACTCCGCTGTGTTCTCTTCCATAGAAAAGAAGATATCAAATTTCAATAATTTTTTTAAAGCAAAATAATATTACAAATTATTTGAAATGTCACTATTCTTGAGCATGCACAATCAAGAATATTTGGTTTGAACAGATACAAAAACAATTGAACCTATAAAAAAAGTCATTTTTTAGCATGAGTAAAGTAGTGGGTTTGAACATGCCCAGGAACAGTTTTCCACAATTGGTTGCGTATTGTGGTATTTAGCAAAATTTCTTAATTTTATGAAATTGATCAACATTATAATACATAAGTACCTGATTACATTACCTAGTTCCTCAACTAGTCTCAAAAAATAAATTTTAATTACATCAACACACACGCGAGTTTCTTGTATTTCTTAAATTTGACTAGGAACTAGATCATCAATAACAAGTTTTAAGAACAATGATTTTAGTTTTAATTTAGAGGCATTCTTTAAAAATATAACGATTACAAATAATTAATTATTTAATTAATGCTTTTTCTAAGATGTAATTTAATTAATTAGTACTAGTTTCAGAATTTGAAATAATGATATGATCTTTGCACTCCAAGTTATCATTATAATAAGTATCCATCACTTCTTTTCAATTACTGATATCTAAATATCAGCATACATAGTTTGTAAAATTGATAAAAATTTTAAGTCTTTAAATTTTGCTCAAATTCTGACACAGATGTAGCAAATTACTTTTTCTATACTAAATTTTCAAAAATTAAGTTCATTCTTAAAGAAAAAAAATCTTCCTAGAAGTGTTGATTAAGAAAGAATTAAAATAATTTGGTGGAGGGGGAAAGAAAGTCAGCTAAGAAAGGTAAATTCTCATTTCATAAAAACATGAATGATAAAACATTTCTTAGATGTGAAATTATATAAATTATTTTATATTTTCCTTTGCAGATAAATTCGGATATATGAAGGGGGATCTAAAAACTTGAGTAAAACAGACAGATGATAAATATAATATGTTTATATTGTAGATATTCATCTAAAATACATTTACCTCCTTGTCCAATGATGCATACAAACATAACCCATGCTAATCCACAAGCAAAACAAGTACGATTAAGTGCATTATAAAATGAAGCTTCAATTATAGTTTGCTTGTGGTGATAGAGGCCAAAAATACAAGCCAATGTCATTGAAGAGGCAGCTATCCATCCAATAGTTAAAGTTATCTATACATATAGACAAAAAACACATTTGCATTTTTCAGGAAGGCAAGAAAGATATATATACATTAAAAATAATTTTCTAAATTTTATGTACAGTAAATTTTTTTTAAATAATCATTTGGTTGCACATATCAATAGATATACAACAATTGCATTTGGTTGAATTCTTAAAGCTATTTAATTTTAATGAAAGTAATCTACTAATAGAGGTAAGAATATGATATTTTACAAATAATATGCCATTATGTTTAGCAATATATGTAAAGAAACACATCAATATAACATCTTAAAATATTAGTTTTTGAGCCAATATTCAATTCTTAGCTTTTTATAGAACTTTTCAATTCCAAAATTGAAGAACAATGCAATACAGAGTATTCTCTCATAATAAACTGAATAGTTAAAATAAAATTGAAGGAATTCAATACTTTTATTCATTATGAAACAATTGTGTTCTGCACTTAAAGTGATTAATTATTTAGAAAATGCAAATATTTCTTGTGAACAAAAATGTATACTAAATCAGTATAAGTAAAAATAGTGATAGTAATATTATGGTAAAAATAATTAATAGAACTATTTTAAGCTAAATTAAAAAATTAATGATAATCTGAATCGTATTTGCAATCTTCAGAACAAAAGTAATACATTGGTTTTAGCATAAGAGAAAATAATTCAAAACATAACCTACCAGATTTAATTTACGAGCATTGCTTTGCTTCCTTCTGAATAAATAATATGCCACAATTATTCCTACCAAATAAGGGCTGATTCTGGTATAAGGCTTAACGTAAAGTTTATCAAAGAAATCCATCCACCTAAAAGAAATAATGAAAATAATAAAAAAATTACAAAAAAGTATTGATTGAAAGGCAAAGATTTTCTTCATACATAACCTCCAAAGTTTTCTCAATTCATCCTATATTCTTAAAGATGTATTCAACAAATGACACACTACTTTACACTCGCTAACTTTGCAATACCTTCTGAACACCAAAATGTAGATTGTTACTTAATATTGTATTAATTTATTTTTTCATTATAAATTCTTCCCGGAGTTTTGTATTACAATGAATTAAATTTTTATCCAACATTCTATTTTCTTAACACAAGGGGAATGTTAAGGTCTAGTCAGAATCATAATTATTAATAACATGCAAAATAACGTGTGTGTGCGAATAACCTCAATTCATATTAAACATTTAAAGTGAAAAAAAATACAATTTGTTAACCACAGATAGGGGAGTGACGCTTTTTCTCTGGAGCTGACTTTTATATTAGTGTTACATATAATGATATTGGTGACTTTTGTATTTTGCTAAGTGAATCTTTTCATATTGCATCAGCTTTTGTGAGAGAAATTCTCATCAAGTGAATTCTTATATAAAAATAAGGGACAATGTTTGGTTCTTTCTTTTTTTTAGAAAAAACAATTAAGAGGAAATGAGATATTTTGATTTAATTAATATAGTATGCTTCCCTAAGAAAGTTAGTGATATTATACACTCTTAAATATCCTAACCTTTAAATTAGTGTTAATGTTCAAAAATTCAAGAAAAGTATGCAAATTTAAAATAAATAAATAAAATGGCTTGAAAAATTAATTACCTTGGCATGAAATCAGCAATGTTATCAGCTAGTTCAATGATGTTGCCTAAACCAGTGAATAAATTATATTCATAAGTAAGAACAAAATTTGATATGAAAGCAATACTCAGAAAGAGTGCTATCATTGAATATCCAATCTTGGGCCACCTATTAAAAAAAATCAATTTCTGACAAATATTTACAAAAATAAAAAGATCATTTATAAAGAAATACAGAACACTTTTCCAAAAGTAAGGAATAAATGCAGGAATATACAACACAAAAATATAAAAAACACGATGAAAAAATTTTTTTGTACCTGAAGAGAGTGGCCAGAAACAAAGGGCTTATTACATAAAATTGCATATCATTAGCCAGATACCAAGACCAAGCCATGCACTGAAAGGAAATAAAATTTAATGTCTTGTTCATATATAGATAAATTCAAAATTCCAATTTGTTTCTTTTATAAGTTAAATATTCCTTAAAAGTTTTATTTTACATTCATGTTTATAAATGTCATATTATACAAATTCCCATATATATATATATATATATATATATATATATATATATATATATATATATATTTAACGAATCTTTGCTGCTCAATACTTTGATTCACTACCCCATCTCTTTTTGAATGTGGAATAAATGACCTCCTTTTAACTGTTTCATTCCCCTAAGTCTAAAATAGTGGGCAACTTTACATTTAACATGTTCAGCTTTATCAAAGGTTTGGATAAATACATATATACATAAGAGCCATTATATTACAACCTGTTTAATATGAAATAACACCATCTTTCACTCTTAAAACCACAAGCATGCAGTGAAGCATTGACTCAACAAGGTATTCATATGCTGTCTGAAGTATCTGGTATACTTACCAATCAGACACATTGTAAAGTGGTAGTGTGGCAACATTGGTTAACCCTTTATCTACCGACAGTACTTATAAATACTGCTCACTTTAAAATTACATAAAATGACCATTTTTATGAAAACTCTGACGATACTTCACAGGAATATTCTTTCAAATTTACTCTTCCATGATATATGGCAGCACTGGTTCTATGATGAGTATTTTACCAGAAAAGGCAAATAGTTTAAAAGCAGAAATTGCTTTTTCAGCTGATACTTTGATCAGATTGCGAAGATTGTCATTTTTGTTCTGAAAAAGTAGTTAACCCTTTAAGCAGTTTGCCCGTACAGTGTACGTGCTACCCGAAATTGGCCTCATCTGGTTTGCCCATACGGGCATCGATATTTTCTCCTTTCCTTTTCTGGTTTGCCCGCATTTTTCATTATTGAAAGAGACTATTTAGTATTATTATTTTTCAACAGATGGTGTGGCTTGTCCATGTAAATGAAATGTTTTTCATCCGGGGTTTTCTATGTAGCGGGAACGTTTTTTTGAAATTTTTGTTCTACTGTATGCCGCGCTTGTGAATCTTATGGAAATTATGGATGGAATAGACGACGAAAATACTTTCTTGTTAGATGATGAACTACATTCTGATACAGATACAGATATTTCTTCTAATTATTTGGATTATTCCTCAGATGACTCATGCAGTGAGCTCAGCTCTGATGAAGATTTGAGTTCTGCAAGAATTTTTACCGAGGTTGATGTGAAAAATCCACCTGTTCCATGTCCTCAATTTAAATTTTCTGGTATTCCCTCTGTGCACGTACAATTTGATGACACTTCTGATGTACTACAATTTTATGAAACATTCATTGATTTTTCACTCATGAGTAAAATTGTGGAAGAGACAAATCCAGTGTTGCAAGACAATTCTCAAAGAGTAAATTTTGGGTAGAAACTACTGTGGAAGAGTTGCATGTATTTTTCACTCTCAATATACTTCAAGGAATTGTAAAGAAACTTGGAATTGATCATTATTGGAGCAAAAGATATTCAACTAATACAACTTTTTCTCTAAAAAGTACTTGAAAAAAAAAACATTTATAGGGGTTTTGTGTCCAAAATTCTAAAATAAAAAATGTTGTAAAAACATTAAAAGTGAAAAAAAAGTCTTAATATTCTTATTCTATTAAGTATGGTTCTTAATTATATGCAATAAAAAATATGCTTTTTTTGGAAGCATTTCTGGTAAAATAATTGACCGCTTAAAGGGTTAATGTCAAAATATGTCTTTTTTTTTGTACGTTTATGAAGACCTTAGAAAACGATTTGACTATTTATTGTATTTATTTATTGTATTATATTAAGTGAACAGTGTATATAATTAATTTTACAGTTGAATATTTTTACTTAATTAATTAGCTCTAATGGATTAAATTTCCAAAAGTTGATATTTTTTTTTATGTACATCCCTTAATTTTCAATGTAGTGATTAAAGAAAAATATTGCATGAAAAAAAAACTGCAATAAATCATAATGCGGTAAATAAAAGGTTAAGATGCCATTTTTTCCATGTGGAACCACAAATGTTACAATACAGTGGTGTAACATACACCCCCACAACCCCTGCAGTGCGGGCGCCCAAAGCTAGACTGACGCCATTAACGTAGAATTTCCCAAAATTAGCTTTACATTTTTTTTATTTCAATTTTTAAGTGATTTTCAAATTGGTGATCTAACATCATTCAAAATCAAAACTTTGATCGCTTATTAGATATCTTAGATCCAATAACCAAATCAAAAAACATTTTAATTTACTGTAATCCCTGCAACGAAAAGAGATACTTTTCTTTAGTGGGCTTTCTTTCCAAACCTAAATTACAAACAGATAAAAAGAAAGTCAGATGGAAAATTGGATAAAATGCTAGAAAGATAAAAAAATTCATCACTGTTTTTTTTAGTATACTTCATGTTAGCAGTAGGGAGAAAAAAAGACATGTTACTTTTTATTGAAGTAGCAAAGTAACTTATTGGCGTCTTTAGCTCCCACCTACCATGTACTTCATTTTTCATTTAGCGAACTCGTAAATAACGTACATCTGTTATGCTTTTTTCATGAAAAATAGTATTGCGATACTTGAAAACGCATAGAGAGCATTTTAAATGATTACATGGTCTAGATTTATGATTTAGAAATCCATATGCCCACAGAAATTTCTGTAGATTTATGAGTATTCAATCAAATAAAGCATAATGAGAAATGTTTCACAAAATTGTTTTTAGAACATATATATTTTTATATCCAATGTACTTCAATATAGGGAGTGTTCTTTCGCTGTTAAAACATTTTGATCTCACTTTTCTCTCTTGTAATATTAGAACTGTTTTTTGTAAACTGAATTAATTAGTCTGGTTCTTATAATGTTATTTTGTTAATAAGACAAGAAGAAACGCGGCCCTAAACTGAGTGGAGTTAAAAAAAACTAAGTGGTTCTCAAAAACGAAAAATTCGAAAGGAAAAGGAGTATAATATTAATAGCAAATATGCAAAATTGGATAACTTTTTCATATCTGCAAGTTCATCCTCTTGTGCAAGTGCTAGTAGTAGTAGTAATGCCAGGGAACTTGATGAACAAGGTCAAGCTCATCCCGGGATTCATAAACGAAGAATTTGGTAAGTGATACCTTTTTTCTCTCATAAGGATCTGAAATCAAAAATATTATTTTACAGTGTTTGTGTTTTTCTTTGTGTATCGTTTTTATTTAAGTTACCAGGTTATCAGTTGACTGTTGTTAGATTTTCCATTTTTTAAATACTATAAATACTCTCTAATGTTAAGCGTTATTTACTCAGACACAGGTTGATTTTATATTCAGTAATAAGTTTAATATTTAAATATTTTTACGCCATGTGTAAAGGTACATTATGTTATGGTTTTGCAATTTTTTGTATATATATATATATATATATATATGGCTTGGGGCCCAAGATATGACCTTGCGGGGGGAGGGGGGCAATTATTTTCCGTTACCCCACTGTTACAATGGATTCATGTCAGATGAATTCAGAGGCTAAGAAATTCAGTAAACTGTTTTTTGAACTATTCCCTGATAGTAAAACTCTTATAAAAGGGAACATTATCTTGTTGATAATCAAAACTGTTGTCATGTATTTCAGTAATAGTATAAAAGCATCAAATTAATGCATAACAAAGACAAATTGTGCACCATACAAGAGTAGCATACAAGAGTACACACTTATCTGTGTTTAATATTTTTACCTGATCCATTGCAGGCTGAAAATTATTGATATAAAGAAGATTCCACCACCAATGAGCTTGACAGTTTGGATCAGTATCTTTAAAAGCCCAAATTGGACCAGATCCTAAATATGCAATTAGGGTTGCATAAAATCCCATAACCATCATATATACTGGTGTTAACCTATAAAATAAAAATAAAATTTAGTACTTAAAAGTTTTGAGTAACAAGACAAATGCATATTTCACTTAAGTTATTCAGAAGCAAAATAATTTCCAGTAGTAAATTAATTAGACTAGTGAGAATTTCAGTAGTTCTAAATTTTCATAAATAAATATTCAAATATAATTTTCAGATATAATCACACTTACAGAATAAGTTCGATTACCTTTTTAGTTTTAAAAACTTATTTAGTAACAAAAAATAAATATTCACTAATTTGATGAAAAACATAGCATTCAGTAAGTTTGTATTATTACAGCAAATGAAGTCAATTATTGAAATTTGATAGGATTTTAAGTATGTAACATCTTTTCAGGTAATTATTTTCATTTATATAAGATTAAAACAATAAATTTAGATGCAAATATTATTTCCTATTTGGCTCAAAGAAATTCAGCCAGCTAAAGAAATAACTTAGCACTAATCCTTTAAGTAAATAAATATACAAATTAAAAAAAATAATTAAAATTAATTTTTTAACAGAATTCAATTGTAAACATTTCCACATCTAAATAGTTTAACATTTAAATAAAATAAAAGAATTTATTTAAAAAGAACTTTAAAGACAAGCTAATAATACAGTAAGCACTTTTTAAATAATGAGTGTGACAAGCATCAAATGAATAAAACTGAAGTAATTTATTTATGAAAGAAATAATTTGTACATATAAAAATATATTTCTAAATATAATTATATCACATATAAAACACTTTATCTAGAAAATCTTTAATACTTTATAAATATTTCATTTTTTCTTAAAAAAGCAAAATATCTGATTTATAAAGGAAAAGTCATAAATACAAGCATAAAATAGTAATTACCTTATGAAACGATGAATATAGAAATAAAGCCATGATATTTTGCCATCCGTTTTAGCAGCCTGTTGAAAAAATAAGTATGCCACTAAAAATCCGCTGAAAAAAAAAGGGAAAGAAATCAATGAATATTTATATTTATATCCATCCACACATACACAAAACCACACTAAAAAGTGCAATTTAAATGTGTATGAACTACAATAAAATATAATTAATTTAATACAAGATTTAAACTGATTACTAATTAATGTCCTATTTTAAAGTTGCATGTGGGCTATTGCCAATCAGCCACAAAATTTTGAGCCTCAGCCAAGTGATGAATACGACACCCCACTCTCCCCCACTTCCAAACCTCTACAGTGAGGATATTGAGCTTCAACAGATTAGTATCCATTAGCTCTTCTACATAGCAGGTCTTCAATGGCATCAGGGCTCAAGCCAATTTACAGCTTGACAAGGCTGGTCAGGAGTTTACGACCTTTACCACTTTGGCTACCATGGGACATCTAATCTGCAAGAAATGACACAATAGCACTTTTTCTCAAGCCTTATAAAAATGCATAATTTGTTTATCCTAATAAAAAGCATGTGCTCCTTTCTCTAGCTGAGTTTTACAATTTTCTGCTAATGTTAGATACAATGATAGTAAATAATGATCATTGTACTTTTCTAGAGGATATTTTTCACATTGCAACAGAACTTATGAGAATTTATCATCGCACAAGTTTTCATTGTGCAAGTTCTGATATTTTAATTTGTATTTGAAGCTAGTTACATTTTTAAAATCAGTGTTTCAAACTCAGTGGCGCTACAGCCCATGAGGGCCAGGGTCTACTGTGCTCATCCCAGTAAACGTGACTATTGGGTGCTGAGGTGCATCAGCAGATGTCCCACTCAAGTAGTCAGTTTACAGTGAGACCTCCAGTGTTTAAGTCCCCAAGCAAGCTTGGTACTCATTTATCGACCCACAAAATCAGTGTTTCACCTGTATATTTATCAGCTATACATCCTGACTTAAATAAAATTATACACTGTTGGTAATGATGATAACATATTTATGAATGTGAAGAAGCATGGACCCTACGGCATTTCATTTGAATTTCTAAAAAAACGGTATGTTGGTCTCTTACCAACACACCGTACTAAAGAAAAAAACTCTTTTTGGTAATTTCAACTTTCCACACTAAGAGATTTGATGAAACCACTGCTAATAGTGTCACAAGCCTTAGATTATAACATTTTATAATCTTTCAAAAGGCAGTTTAAATACTGTCGATGAAATGAAAGCTGCCTCTATTTAATGTTTAGAATAAGTTGTCAAAGACCTTTGGCAGTTTTTAAATCTATTAAATAAATGATTAAACTGCCAATATGTATTCAAGCTGAACACAGGATTCATAAATGAATGAAGGTTATTCTTAGAGCAAATGGCTCTAAACCCAATGAAAAGTGATTTATATGCCATATCTCAGATTCAAACAATTCCAATAGAAAAAGAGAGAAAAAAATGAAATGACTAGTTAGGTAAAATGTGAACTGGATTATAAGGAACAAAATCAGCTGTTCATTACTATTGTTCATGCAGAAAAACTAAAAAACAAAGAAATGCTACATAAAGTGTAACAAGCCTATCTATCATAATCACACAATATATATTTGTATAATTTATGATCTAAATTAGATGAATGATAAAAATGGATTTTTTGAAATAAGTAAGCTTTAACCAATTTTAAAAAAATATTTTTAACTTTTATGTTTAGTATTAATTTTATATAAACTAATTATAAGCATAGAAATTCTCCCATTATTTGGAAAATACATTTTCTATTATGCAACAAACATATAAAAACTGTGCTAGTTTGATATCTGGGGTAATAGCGCCAAGTTGTTTATGTTCACCAAGATGGGCGATAACATTTCAATATGGTTGGTTACCTTGATATTTTTATTGTCTGTCGATGTGGTTGCCGTGGGGATAACGTATGTTAGAAATAACTTTTATTGGTTTTTTCCCACGGTAACCCTATTAATTTCGACGATTTTAATACGATTTCTTAAAAAATTTAACCCTTTTCAGTGCAATTGTTCTATTGTTTCTGTCTTCTGTTTTATTTTGTGCTATTTTCGAATATGGATATTTCTAATATGAGTGAGTACTAGAATATTTTTTTCTTAAAAGAATAAGTGTAGTGCTTTTAATTATCGTTATAAATCGTTTATTTTCGTTTTATTTTATGCTTTAAAAATGCTTTTTTTTTTATCTTCTTTGTTCTATGAAATTCATTGAAGGAACTTGCAGTGCAAGTTTTATATTGCACGCTTTCAGTACTTTGTAATTGATATTCATTAATTTTAACATATATTATGCAATTGTTTTATTCATAATGTAATATAAAAATGCAATTATTACTATACATAATAATCATATAATGCTCGTTATTTATAATTGTTTCTTTTAATATTAATTTATAAATATTATTACATATTTTGTAATTTATTGAAAATTAATAGTTATTTATTATTATTATTGTTATTTATTTATAATTATGCTGTTATTTATAATTATGTAATATGAGTATTCTTATGCATTATTTTAATTTTTTTGCATTTAGATGATTATTCTTTTCTATAATTACTATTAAATTATATTATATGATCATTATTTCTAATAATTGTTATTAAAACATACTCTATGAATATTATATACTAGCTGATATACCCGTTCTTCGCACGGGTGAACTGAAAAGTTAAACAACACAGATTGAAGGATAAAGAAGTTTTTAATGAGTTAATTTTAAGTGAATTGCAAATTAAACAAAAAAAGCTTTTCACATATCTGAGCTGAAGAAAAAAAAGAAAGAAAAAAAATACCTTTGTTAAATTTTAAGTCTGTGAGATCTAATTATAAAAGGATTTTTTTTATATTAATAACTCCCCGTAAAACTCATTTTGAAAATACCTCCCTAAAGCTATCTCTGCTCAGACAAAACTAAAAAACAACATTGTTAAAAGTTTTCTGACGCTTAAAATATTGTAAATAATTTATAACTGAAAGTGTCATACATTAATATAAGTTTCTGTTGAATTTATTTTATGTTAAAATTTGTAATACTCGCAAGCAACGCTGTTTCCTAAATAACAATGGCGATTCAATGGAAAAAATGGCAAAATGTTAGAGTCAAGTTGGCAAATGTCTAGCTACTTTCATTCTTTTTTATTAGAGCTTTGTAAGACCCACCGTGTAGAGCGTGCACGTTAATGCTTTATCTACCGCATTATGATCTACAGAAATTTTTTTCATGCAATATTTTTTAGGTCACTACATTGAAAATTAAGGGACATACATAAACAAAATACTCCACTTAGGGAAATTTAATCGGTTAGAGCTAATAAATTAATTAAATATATTCCACTGTAAAATTAATTATATACACCATTCACTTAAAATAGTAAAATTGTTTTCTAAGGTCTCCATAAACATAAGACACTTAAATTTTGACATTAACTATTTTTGGGGCACAAAAAATGATAATCTTTGCAATCTGCTGAAAACGCTGGCAGCTGAAAATGTAGTATCTGCTACAAAAATTTGCCTTCCCGCTAAAATACTCATCATAGAACCCGTGCCATCATATATCTTGGAAGAGTGGATTTCAAAGAATATTCCAGCTAAGTATTGGTAGAATATTTTTTGGCGTGGTAGTTAGGAGAAGGGGGGTGCCAGCTCGGGTGTTGTCCACGCCACTTGAAAATTATGTGGTCCGTCGCCAAAAGCCCTCATGTAGGTGAACAGTGCGACGTTAATATATTCACTCACTGAAAAAAATACAGTACAGTAGTTATAACTATTTTTATACATAAAAATGCAATATCTGCCTATTCAATTAAAAAAATTATAGCATTATAATTAATTTAACCACACAAACAAATTTTGAAAATTTATCCAAATGATGTAGTGTGAAAGAGAAAGTTTATTCAGACAGACAACAAATGTGTCTTATATGCATATAGATTTGTTTGAATTTTTGTGTATTATTACTTTTTGTTCATGGCATACTTTTATGTGTACCAGTATTTTAAAGCTGACTGAGCAACAGCAACATTTAGCTGGGTATAGCTAGTTATAACATAAAATTAAATCTTAAGATATCAAAAATAAAAACGACTCAATATTTTGAATAAATCAGTATAAACATTTTCATACAAACACAATATATATATATTGTAAAATATTTATTTTGCTATTTTTTCAGACAGACATCAAACAAAATTTTAAAATTGTCAAAAACAAATAAAAAAAAACATATTTAAGAAAAATACCACTGATTAATTTTGCCAAAGACATCGCAATGTGCAAAAAAAATTTGCAGTACATAATTGTAAGTACTAAAATATGAAAAAAAAACAAAAATTATATATTGAATTAATTAAGGATTACTCTGAGGGAAAGATAAAACAGGCTAAGATAATACTCATAATATTAATTTCATATTGGTTGGACTCATTTTTGGCATGATTTTGAAATCACGCCAAATTGGTATGTTGCGGCCAGTCTAATGTTATAGTAATGCACAGAATTAAAGGTACTTATGTATTATTGCAACCTATTGGTGACATTATACAAAATGAAGCACATGATTGCCAATTATACAAAGTTGGGATTGCCAAAGTGGCGAGTTTTTTTTTAACGTTGGCGACTGTGCAAAAATACCCAAGTACTAAAAAATTATCAAAGTATATTTATATATCCCGAGCATAAAAATAAATTGAAAAATGAAGTAGAATACTAACATTACTTGACATAAAAAGAACTGAACTAACTTTATCAATGCAAAAAACATAATTTGAAAATAAGGTATTTACTTATAACCCCAACCTTTTGGCGACATTTATGAAACAAAGCACATGACTCGCAATTCAGCAATATAACGTGTTTAAATCAGGGTTGCCAAAAGTTATTTTGAATGTTGGCGATTGTTAGGATGGCACATAGGTGCCAAAATAATTTATCTTACCACTACATGCTTCCTCAACATACTCATTTTTGGCATGATTCTGAAATCACGCCAAATTGGTATATTGCGGCCAATCTAATGTTATAGTAATGTACAGAATTAGAGGTATATTATTGCAAACTATTGGTGACATTATACAAAATTCAAATTGCTAATTCAACTCACACAAAGTTGGAATTGCCAAAAGTTGTCTTGAACGTTGGCGATTGTGCAATATACGCAAGAACTACAAAATTATCCAAAGTATATATATAGGCATAAAAAATAAATTGAAAAAATGAAGTACAATACTAACATTGACATAAAAGAACTGAACTAACTTTATCAATGCAAAAAGCATAATTTTAAGGTTTACATATAACCGCAATATTAATTACGACTCAAAATTCAACATATTATATGACATGTAAAATAGGGGTTTACTTGGCAGGTTATTTTGAATGTTGGCGATTGCCAGGATAGTACATAAGTTCAAAAATAATTTATCTTATGACCACCTGCTTCCTCAACAGGTATTTAAGCCATTTGTCTGTTTTGCTCATTCTCTGATGCCTATTCCAGTTTGATATGTAATTACTACCAACACTGCTTTTGCTTAGTATGATTTTCTGCATGGCAATTTTATGCACTGAAGTAAAGGTTAAAAAATAAAGACACATGAAATTGCAAAAGAACCATATTATTGGATCAAGTGTAGTATAGGGGGGCTACTTGGCGCAGTCCTTTAATTATTTCAAGGTACTTTTCGGTATTATTTATTTTAGAATGAATTCGATATCTTGACATTAGATAAAAATCGAAGAAAAATAATCCCCCTATACTACATTTGAACGAACTGAAATATAACCCTTATCAATGAGAAGTTTTAGTTTGTCAAAATTATAATCTTCGCATTCTAAAGAAATAAATAAATAAGTTGTAATTTGGAAGCAAAATCACACACATAAACATCCCGCGATAATACCTAAATGTTGCCAAAACAACAAAACAAAGTTTTATATTATCCTTAAAAAATTACGAAAAATAATCCTAATTAAATATCAAAGAATAGAAAAAATTGAATAAATATTCCAACCGATAAACAAAGCTACAGTAAAAAAATATGTAATAATCTTGAAAAACTGCATGTAAAGTATAAATTGTCCACTTAGTGAGAAACGTGACTACATATGACGTCATAACACTGGAAAATCACTTAAAAATTAAAATTTAAAAAATTTGGAAAATTTGGCGCCAAACCTATTTAAGAACCTTTCTGGTGTAATGTACGTGTACCAAGTTTCACGTTATTTGGGTGTCTGGATCTCGAGTTATGAGGGAACAGACAAACAGACAACAAATGCGTCTTATATATATATAGATAATTACGATAAAATTATATAAGATTATTATATGCTGCTTATAATACCATTATTAGTATGTTACTTTTTATAATATTATATTGATATTCATTATTTATTGATTGATCTAGATTATTCTCAATCTCTTCCTATATCCTTCATTTGAAATACATTTCAATGTATTTTAAAACAATTCTTTAAAATTATTGTGTATCATTAAATTACTGCTAGGCCCCCATATTGGATTCCATTCCAGCAACCCTTAAAAACATTACAAAAATAATTATTTAGAAGCAAAATTTAATGAGTGGGAGAGAAAGTCTTATGGAACGAGTTCTTCCATTATGGAATTAAGTATATATTTTTGTGGATTAATATCATTAAAAGATAGTAGACATCCCCATTTATATTCATATTTATTCTTTTCTTTTCATTCAAAACTTGCATTTTCTTATAAAAACAATATATGCTTGAATTTCTTCGAAGATATATGTTAAAAATGTAATTTTGAGCTTTTCTTGTTTTATAAAGATAAGAGTTTTCACAGATCAGTATCATTGAAGTAACAATTAACTTCAAAAACATTAGGCAAAATTAAAAATATAAAAAAAGTTTATCTAATGGATCATTTCATACTGCTATAATATAACTACATGCATAAAAATGAAATACCTTTAACAATTTCTGCTATTCATTTTGCTAGTTTAAATCCATTTCATTGTTAATAGCTCAAAGGGAACTAAATTATAGGGTTGATTAACATAATTAACTCCCAAAAAGATTTTTTTCTAATTATGGAATCTAGTTCTTAGTCAAATTAGGTAAAAAATGGTTTAAAAAGGCACATATTAAATTTCATTCAAATCTGATAATCAGTTCTACATTTTTTAGTAAAAACTGTTAGGGGATCTTAGATTACCTCCATGCAAATAGTTTAAAATATTTTACCCTTATCTTAGCCATATTTCATTAATGGATTGATAATAAAGATTTATACACTAATATATTGCTCCTTAAGATTTAGCGATGACTGATCAAATCTTGATCTTTACTGGAGAATTTAAAGTTTTACAGTAAGGAACACAAACACATAAAAGATTTTCCATGCTGCAATTTGCCTTTTTTTCAGAATTATTTCTTACAATTTATATTTTTCATTTAAATTTTTCAGCTGTATTTTGTTTTCATTTCGGAAAAATTACCATTCAGCCTAAAAGGTATAAAAAAATGCCAAATATGAAATTTTTTATAATCAAATAATAGACAATTATTTAATTTTAACATAAAGGGAATTCATTATTTAAAAACCCATAACTCAGAAGTTACATACAAAATCTTCTGAAATTTGAAATTTGGCTAAATTTCAAAATAAATCAGATATGGAGGGGAGGGGAGGGAAATCAGATTTGATATTAAAAAGATTCTGCTTCAGAAGTTAAATACTCAGTTAAAATCATAATTTAAATTTTTCAAACCATTAATAGTGATACAAGTTTTGTTCAGATCTGATGACAATAGCAGAAGTTATTAAGGATGTCACCAGGGGCATAGCTACCGCTGTATCAATGGTAAGAGGCCTTCAAGCTACAGGGACCCCAACATGTGCAACTACAGTTCCATTAACAAGTCTCTGATATTTAAAAAAGGGCCCCCTGAAGGAATTTTGATATAGGGCCTATCCAGAACTAGCTATCCCAGTGACTGTGACCCTTTTTTTGATAGCAACTATTCAGAAATTTTTGATATTCGTAATAAGGAGAATAGAAATAAAAATCACATATTATACATAATGCTTTATCAATTAAATTATCCATCTAATGAATGCCAACTTGCATATTATTAAAATGACCCTATCTTATTTAAAGAGATTAGAATGAATGCTTTAGATAGTAAATATTTAGATTGCTTATCATAACCACACATTATATGCTACATTTAAAAAAGTAATGACAGATTTAGTGAAAAGTATTTTATACATGAAAGATTTATGAATGATTCAAATTTTTAAATGAATAATCATTTAATAGCATACTTATCTAAAAACAGTCATTTAATGTTGGGTACATGTATGTAAAGTTATTCATAAGTAGAAGTTTTAGATAAGTTTCTAAGAATTAATAGATTTATATATTTAATTTTGAAAATAAATTAGACAGAAACTTAAAATTTTTCGTGTTAAGCTGAGCATCTGAAGTATTAATACTTTAAGTAATAAATATATGCAAAAATATATTACTTTATACATTTCAATAAAAAGTTGTTAGTAAATAAGAAGTATAGCAATTTATAAATAAGGTAAAAGAATATTTATATTAAGCTCAAAACTTTAATAAACAAATAAAATATATCAAGACTCACCTAAGAACAAAAAATGAATCAACAGAATAAAAACCATTAAGGATCAATTGAAAAGTCCAGTTATCAATGAAGTTAATAGTTTCAGCTGGATTTCCTAAAAAATATTGCACAAAATGTATAAAAAATCATGATTAAAAATTAGTTTTTAAACACAAAAAGTAATGTTTAATTTTCTAGAGAATATATTTTTATGTTTAATTTCTAAAAATGCAATTCTTTGACTTCATGTCAGATATTTATTTCCCACTTAATTTAAAGAATAAAATTTATAATCACCCTACACCTTTTACATATAATGTAAATACACCACTAATTATACAAACTAACTTTTTGCAATAAAAGGAATTTATTCATCAATAATTTAACAATTAATTTTAATCTAAATTTTAATGTTAAAAGGGTCAATAAATTTTACTTTTATGTATGATTGCACTAAAATAAACATTAATTTAATGAAAAATAATTTTGTCCATTAGCAGACTATAAATCAGCTTTGCCACAAAACTAAAAAGTAGACAATAAATAGGAAATATACACTTGGTGAAAGTCATAGCTGCTCATTACAAGGAGTAATTTCTTTAAAAGATTATATTATGGCCCAAAGTCTGTGCAAATTTTGAAACTATTATCTTTTCCTGAGACACTAACAACAGATCTGTCAATTTGAGACATAAACAACAAGGAAAATTATTGCCTAACACTTTTTTTATTTTGTGCCAAAATGAATACATTTATGTAATGAGTTCTGCTCAAAGATAATTAAGAGAAATTTTTAACAAAACCCTCAAATTCAATAGAAATTATTTGCTGCAATTTATATCTGCTGTTTAAGATCATACTAACAATCAGATTTAAAATAAGAGAACAAAGAAAAAGGTCTGGTAATTAGATAACATAACAAGTCATTTCGATACAAAAGAGCTGCTTATGTAAAATTACTATTGTAAGAACACCGCAGGAAAGTAAATGAGATATTCCTACCAAATTTAAACAACAATTATTAAATGAAAACAAATATAAATAACTCAGTTCTTCTAATTTGTGTTCCAAAAGAAGATGATAGTTATTTCATGCTTTGAAAGACCCGAAAAATCCTGCTTTCAAATTGTTCAAGATTTCAAGCTTAAAAACCATGATTACATATATACAGTCAGACCTCTATATAAAGAAGTCACTAAATCCCGGAAAAAGTTCTTTATATGGAAAATTCGTTATAAAGAGTTTCATCTTTAAATATACTTTATAAAACCACACAAAAATATTTTAAATTCATAAACACTATATATTAAAAAAAGTAATTATTCACACCTTTTTTTAAATTTAATAAATGTTTATTTTACATGTCTTACCCATAAAAAAGGAAAGAAAAACTGCAAGGAAAACAAGAAAAAAGAATGTCAAAGAATTCACTGTATTTTCAATATTAAAAAAATAATTTTATACTAAACTTGATGAATTTTAAGGACATTTTATAATTTAAAGCATACAAGTAATATTAAGCATACATTATTTTATAATTAGAACACAGGGACACAGGACAACTTCACCGAGGGTGAAATAGGATATCGAAGATGTTTCTAGTGAAGTGAGCAATTGGGGTTAAAGATTGCACTTCTTGGATGAAACGTCCAGAACTCTATTGCTCTTGGCGATTTAGGAACTAATAAAACCAGTTCAAGATTTATGACCACCATTAAATATGTTAAAGAGAGAATAACTTAAAATTTTTCATAAATACTTTTAAAAAAAGGGAGACCAAAAATTGAATCACAAAAGAAAAAATTCATTATATAGAAAATGCACTTCACTACAAAGAGGTTATTTTGCAAAGAAACTCACGAAATGTTCAAGGGGTTCCAGGAAAAAGTTCGCTATTTAGAAAAATTCACAATATAGAGGTTCGAATGTACACACACACACACATATATATAAAATTGCAAAAACACATGATGCTTTTTATATTAATATTTACACTATAAAAAATTAAAAGCCAATCCTTGGTGATCTGGCGCAATCATTAACTCCCCTTTAAAACAAGCAACTTATTAAAGTTAAAATTAGTACTATAGATTATCCAAAAAATAACCTATACATATTTATAAAAATATAATTTATTTACTTATAGCACTAAATGCAAATCCATATCCATGGCAAAGAATAACCCAACTCATACTCAAGAAACGAATTCCATGGAGGCAAGGAAGCTGACCCTCTGTACTTGCAGTATTCATTATCTTTTCTCCATTAGTGAATATGCAAAAACAATTGAAAAATGGCTTACAACCTTCTAACCAGCCTGAAAAAAAATTACAAATTTTACATTCATAAATGAGAAAGTCAAAATTTTAATTAATGAATTTTAAACAAACATGAAAATATGCATTTATGCAAATTATTATGAAATTAATGTCACATCAACATATAAATAAGATTTTTCTTATAGAAGGTAATGTCTGTTTTCATAACCAATGTTCATTTTTATTTACAACACAATACAGAAATAAGATTGAAATTTTTCAGAAAAAATTACAATTATAAATTTTTTTTAAGTTCTAATTGGATTAAAATACAATAAATACAATTTTAAAGAAAATCTATTGATGATGTATAACTTAACATGCAGACATTTAATTTTATTTTAAAACACATTAAGCTGTCAATTTTTACTACTGTCCCAATTTGTGCAGAAAGTATTATAAAATTTACCATTCTGAGAAGCCAAATTTTTAAATTTTGTTGTACACCAGGGGTATAACTACTGCCGTATGAGTCATATCAATGATACGGGGGCTCCAACATGTGTAACTACAGTCTCATTAACAGTGTTCCCATACCTAAAAAAGGACTTTCGAAGGAATTTTGATACAGGGGGCCCACTCAGGACTAGCTACACCAGCGTTGTATACCTCAATTTTTCAAACTTCTAAGACTTTCTGGCAAGTTTTACGTTTATATACTTTTTGCTTCCCCCTCCTTCATTTTGAATTTTTTATCACTATTACTAAACTGAGGTATTCCTGTACTTGCAAAAATCAGAAAAATAATCAGAATACATAATCGTTTTTTCTTCACTCTTGTGTATTTAAATTATTCCATGGAATTAAATGAAATAATCTAGAATTGAAAAGAAAAGAAACCTCACAGGATTATCATTACACTAAATAATTCTTGGTGGTGTGTTGACAGAAGCTTTAATCATTACAATTGGAATGTACTTACTGTCTAAAAGCTTTCATTGTAACAACCAAGGAAACATATCAAAACAATGTTGGCTTAAATAAGATCTGTAGATGTTCACAGATATAAAAAACATTCATTGAAATACATATAAAGTTAAAATGTATTAAAAAAAAGCAGGGAATACTTCATGTATCCCATACATAAGATAGAGCATTTGTGAGTTGTGCATATCCTCTAGAGTTCTAATTGAAACATCAGTTGTGACAAAAGACATTCAGTAAAAGTTCCAATGTAGTAGCTTTATATTTGAAAAATTGTTGTAATGATTTGCCAAGTGTATATAGAGCAGGAAAACTAAATGCCAATTTTTAACATAAATTAAAATTTAGCGTTACTTTTAATTTTCTAAGATTGAAATTGTTTTAATGTATTTTCCAGTTTTTAGAATCAATCTTTTTACATTCTATTTGTGAATTGAAATTTCTACTAAAAAATTGAATTTATTTATGTAAAAACATTAAAACTTTTGGTGTAATTCAAGTGTGTATTTGTGTATGAATATTAACGTTGCACTGTTCAGCTACTTGAGGGCTTTTGGCAACAGACCTCGTAGTTTTGGACCATGATCAAGTGACGAGGACAACACCTGAGCTGGCACTCCCTCTCCTAACTACCCCACCACACCAATGGGAGGACATTTGAGTTCTCGACAGGTTTAATACTTTACATTAAAATATCCCTTCCCTTCTCCCTTTTTAAAAAATAAGTAGTTCAAATTTGTATCATCAATAGATAAATGCAAAGGAAATTAATTAGAATAATTTTTAGTTTCCCAGAATTATTACTTTTCCAAAACTTTACTCTTTAACATTATTTAAATAATAAAAAAATGCACTGACTTAATTTGCAAAGTTGAGCATATGCTATTACAAAGACAACATTTGTTAATAAATATTTTTAAGCAATGCAAGAGGTATGTCAATTATAATAAAACACCCACTGATACCTGGCAAGACATTTGGTTCTGCTATACGTATTATCAGATCATCATCAGAGCCTCTACAAGTCAATCTTTCTAGATCACTATTAACAGATATTTTATCATATGCATTTCCTCCAAAAGTAAGATCTCTTTCTATTGTTCTTTTCATATAATGTTCATAAGCAGTTATTAAACTTCCAATCACAGACAGAAAAGCAAACATGGATATCAGGCATCTGAAAGAAATCAAAACAATCTTGAATTAGATGAGCAATAATAAAATGAATAGGTAAAACATCAGGAAAACCAGTTATCAAAAATTGTAACTTGATAAAAAAAAATTTAAATTAAAATTAAATGATAAAAGAAACAGAATTATTTTTTGTGATTGTAAGATTTTTTCCCCTTCATTCTAAAAAATACTTCTAAATATATAAAATTAAAAAAAAAAACTTTAGTTATCATAAATTTTGAAAAATGTAAAAAAATATATAATTTCTATTATTATAAACATGAGAATAGTAAAAGTACAGTACAATTAAAAACATTTACTCTATTTGGTACTTTTTCTTAAAGTCCTACCACTAAGTGCTTTTGTTTTTTCTTTTGCATATTTATAGGTGCTAAGAAAAGCTTATTTGATTTGCTTATTTCTCGACAATTATGCCAATTCTTTGTTCCTTGAGAGAAAACTTTAAAGGGTTTTGGGAAAAAAATGTCCATTATTGAGCCTGCTTGGTTGATTTTTATTAATGGGAAGCTACTGGGGATGAACGTTGTAATTATGAATTTAAAAAAAGAGGAAAAATGGTAAAGTGAAGAAGGTCAAAATTTATTATAATACATCATTTACATTATATTTTTTAATAAATATATGTATACAGAAAGTTAACAGGACAATCAGGTTCTAAATAGTACTTATGAATTTTTGTTGTTGTAATTATTGAATTTCTTTCTATATATGATCAATAACTAGATCATTATTTCTTGGTAAGTAATTATAATATTTCTATAAATTGAGGCGTGGAGGTGATGTCCAAAAAGGCATGAATAATGTTAACATTAAAATTAAAGGCCCCTCTCTTTTATCCCAATATTACTTAAAAAAATTATTATAAATTTAAGTTGTGTGTATATATATAACTTTGTGCAATCCAGCAATCTTTTGCCTATTTGATTCAATTATTTATTGTGTGTTAATTAACAACACAATTTAAAGTGACATAGGGGCTAACAGTACAAAACTTCATAATTTTAAACGTTGGTCAAGTGCTGAGGACAATACTTGAACAGGTGGCCCACTCTCTAAATTTCTTACCACGCAAAATTATCAAGCCAAAGCACTGGTGTAGCTAGTCCTGAGTGGGTACCATATAAAAATTTCTTGCACATTCTTTTTGAGGGCTCCTTAGTAAATTAATAGTTTTTTCCTTGTATATGTTGGGGGCCCAGTATCATTGATACAGCGGTAGCTATACCCCTGAGCCAGAGGCATTGTGGAAGAAATCTGTCAAAAGTACCTATCTTGTATAAGTAACACAACATTTTATAAGAGTTATAAGGAATAAATCTAATAAACCCAAATTAAACTGTTAGATTATAAACGGTATTACAAATCATTCGACACTTTAGCAAAATTTTGTCTTTAACAAATTATGATAAATTATGAATATATATATATTAGGATAAACTGTGTAATCTATTTTTACATTAATTCAAAAACTCAATTTTAAGTAAAATAAAACATTAGTTAAAACTAATTTACTTTTCAAGTAGTGAAAAAAAAATCTAAAGATAAAAACTGAAACAGTTATAAATAATAGGATTTTAGACATATTATAAATCATAAAGTACAGACTTTAACAAATAATGTTCTTCCATGTATTATGCTATAACTAAAGACATTCCAATTTTTATGAAAGAGCTTATAGGTGGTTAAGAGAAAGTTTTTTTTGAATAAAAACCAGATAATGAATTGCTTCTCTTGAGAGTACTAATATCAATACTATTAAGTACATAATGTTTCTAAGTATTAAATTCCAAAATGAAAAAATAAATTTAATTACATTACAACAATAGCACCAGTGGTGAGCTTTCTAGAAGATGTACTCTGACATGTCAATGTTGTACCATTGAACAGTGAATCAACATTTTCATTATAAGAAGGAAGGTAATCTAAAATATAAAAACTGATTTATTATTTTAAATCAACAGCAAACACTTTTATTCGATCAGTTTTAAAGTATAATCAGTCCAAGAAACAATACTTATTATTAACCTTTCATAAATATAACACAAAAATAATTAATGCAACAATTCTTAAATATTGTAATGAAAATAAAATTTTTTAATTAAGACATTTTAATTCTGAGATAATTTTTCTTACGTATATAAGGTGATGAATATAAACCCACTAAAAACCAATAATTTGTACATTGTATGGGAAAGTTAAGGTACTTTCATATGCCCCTGGTGACCTTTAGTGAATATTTCACAAATTTTTATAGTGCCAAAAAATTAACATTTCTTTTCAATTCTTTTGCTAGCAATTGTCCTTTGCTAATCCTAGCAAATCCTACACAAACCAAAAGGTAGGAGGACCTGTGGAGGTACAAATTTTCTCATTTTGTACCTCCACAGATGTATCCTATATTTTACCAGTGCATACCAGTTTCAAGATCAAAGATATAGTGTTTGTGATTTACTTTGCAGAGAGTGAATCATAAACATGAGCATCTTCAATGGTATGGATCAACAACAAACCTGGGTGAACAAATGGCAAGACGTCATTTTTTCAGATGAATCCAGGTTCTGTTTGCAGCATCAAGATGGTCTCATCTGTGTTTGGTGGCATCGTGGTGAACGGACATTGGCAGCGTGCATTTGTCATCACCATACTAGCCCATCACCTGGCATGATGGTATGGGGTGTATTAGATACACGTCACAGTCACCTCTTGCTTGCATTAACAGCACTTTGAACAGTGCACGTTACATTTCTGGTGTGTTATGACCCATGGCTCTATCCGTTACTCGAATTCTGTGAAACCCTATGTTTAAGCATGGTAATGTATGACTGTACATTGCCGATATTTTAGGACCTTTCTTTATACAGAAAATGTTTGACTGTTGCCCTGGCCTGCATGTTCACCAGATCTTTCACCTTTAGAAAACGTCTGGTATATGGTTGTTGAGCAACTGCCTCATCACCATACAGCAGTCACTACAGTTGATGGGCTGTGGTATCATGTTGAAACAGCATGGTTCTCTGTACCCATACATGCTATCGAATCTCTGTTGTGACTCAATGGCCAGGCATATAAGTGCTGTTATTACTGCCATAGGTGGTTGATTTTGGCACTGATTTTTCAGGATCTGTGCACTCAAATTTCTTGAAAATTTAATAACTTGTTATTTCTAGTATAATATACTTGTCCAATAAATATCATTTTGCTATCTGCATTTCTTCCTGGTGTAGCAAGTAGCAATTTTAATGCCCAATAGTGTAGATTAAATGCAATGTAAAAATTTACTTTGGTAAAAAAAGAAAACAAATAGAATACTAGCTAAACCAATATCTCATCAAACTACATACAAAATACTGAAACATTTAAAATAAAAAAGGTTTTTGAAGTTGTAAAATTTTTGGCAATTAATTGCAGGCATGCAACTAACCTTTGATAGTTAATTGCTTGAACTTGGTAATTAATACAAAAGTATCAAAATAAATAATTGTGTTTAAGCAAACAATTTTGCAAGATAATCATTTAAAACTGTTTAACAAACAGATTAAATACAAGGATCTCTGAATACATACAGTACTTGTACAATATACTATGAAACTCATAACTAGAAAGTACAGTAAAATCTAATTGATGTTTATTTAGAACATTGTGTCATACATTTAGTACATTGAAAAGACAAGTGATGTTATGAAGTAATCAGATATGAATAATATAATATTAATAAAATGTACAGTCTTTTAATAATCATTAATGAAAATCAGAAAATTGAGTTTGATTTCACTTATACAATAATAATGAAGTATTTTGAATGAACTTGCTTTTTTGTCTTTTAAGCTCTCAATGAGCAACAAAAGGCATAGAAAACATCCAATTTGGTTAACTTTGAAAACATCAATATATGCAAAAGGCATTTAATTAAAACACAATCAAGAGCAATCATTTTGTATGTGATGAGGGTATTTAGTAATATGAATTCATAAGACACATATTTTAAAAATCACTGAGTTGGAACTATATTAACACTTTTGATACAGCATTGAGAATCTAAAAGACATTTTTAAAAACAGTTAAAAAAATTTAATTACATTTTTCCATACTATTTTTTTGCCAATATATAATCCATATCTTAATTTCTTATGGTTTGTTAAAAAAAATTAAAAACTAATTTAATAAAACACATATTCTTATGGAATATAAAACATATAATAATAAAATACTTGAAATGCACCATAAAATTTAAAGCATGAATTTTGAATAGTATCAAATAATATGAAAATATTTTTTATTTCAGGTTTGAAGAAGAATAGTAAAAAGAAAATTAAGCTAAAAAATATCTTACACTTACTAGTGACATTTATATCTTGAGATAAACCAAAGATAGGACCAGAAGGATTACATGAATCTGGCAAACAGACACCCATATTCAAAGGCAAAGACTGGAATAAATTTTTAATTTAAAGCAATGAAAAGACTGAGTAAATATGAAAACATAAAATTATAAAGAAAAGTTTGTCACTTACTACATTTTTAAGTTTTACAGGAATCTGCAGAGTACAATACTTTCCTTGAAAACCTCCAACATTTTCATAAGGTTTGGGAGGAGCACGAACATCAAGGCATTCCTTATATTCTCCAAGCCATTTTATATTTCCATTCAACACTCCACTTTCAGGTTTTCCATATGAATCAAGCACTATGAGAAGAAAAAAGTAAACTTTAAAATACAAGAGAATAAAATACTGTATTAAATACATAATTAACCTTCTAATTTTGCTGTTACAGGCGATAAAGTCACCAAAAGTTATATAACTGATGCCAAATGGTACATTTCAATTGGTAATCTTTCACCACTCCATTTTCAAAATAAGTCACGATCTTTTTTTATCAGAAACTTTTCACCCTGTCTCAGTAAATGAAGTATCCAGAAAGGCCCATGAACAGTAGTGTAACATACACCCTCACATCATAGGGAAGGGGCCCAAAGTTTGACTGATGCCAAGTACATATTTAACGAATTTAATTTTAATTAAAATTTGATAAGGAAAAAACTAATTTTAATGTATAAAATAAACATTTAGTTTACATTTTGTTAAGGTGACTGCCTACCGGTTGAATCCTAGGAGGACCCAATTTTTTTAATAAAAACAAATTTTTGAAACAAATTAAGTGTTTTTAGGAAGAAATATAAAAAAAAATATGTACATGCATAAGATTTTTTAAATAAATATTGTTTTCAAGAAAATTTTACCAAATTTTTACTAAAATGCGTAACACTGCATAAAAATTTCTAATACAATTATCATAATTTTCTTTATACACAACATACATATTACGGTTCTCTTCAAAATGACCTATAATCTAAAAGAAATATTAAAATACAAAAAAATTACAGACAATTATACATAATATGAAAATTTTGATATTTTTAAAGTTTTTTCTTTATAAAAACTACCCTAAATGGAAAAATATTTAACCTACAACAAAACTTATGGTCCACTTTATGAAAAATAGTATAATAAACATTCCCACAAAATTTAAAAACGTTATTTGGTTTGGTTCGTAAGATATCATTATCTGGTAAAGCTTCTTTTGAAAACATAACTTCGAGAAAAACTCATTTAAAATTTTATCTTACCGCCTTTTGCAAAGTGATGTTTTTGAAAATCACTATAACTGTATTTCTATTTTGCGTAAAGGAAAAAGAAAAACTGTTTTGGAAAGAAAAATGTTCAAACTATAAGATTTTGAAATAAAAAAAAAAAATGCCTTATGTAGACGAAAAACACCATTTTCAAAGTAGGCAGTCACCTTAAGCATAAAAACTTGTTCTTTCCAGATAACAAAAAAATTCATCCAAAATTTTGGAATAAACCACATGTAACTTTTTAAACCCTTTAACCATACAATGTGTATTGGTTATCCAAAGTTGGCTATAATTGATTTGCCAGTGCGCTGGGGCACTGATATCTCCTTTTCTTTTTTGAGTGTTCTTATTTTTCAATTATTTAATGTTAGCATTTTTTAAAAAAATGGTGTTTTTTTTTAATTACAGATGAAATGAATGACAAAAAGGTATTTTTGTTAAATGACGAATTGAATTGAGAATTGTCTTATTATTTTCTGGATATTTTTCAGAGAAATCATGTAGAAATATCAGTAATTTTTGAAAGTTTCAGAAATATCAAAAAAGAAAAAAATAATAATAATAGGAAAAAAGTATTACAGAAAGATTTTTTTCTGCATTTTAGACATAGCTATATATAGAACTCTTATGTCTTCTGCAGTAAAAAAAGAGAAAAACAGACTATTAAAGCAAGCTTGATTTCAATGACCACATTATTGAAAAATATGATTCAGCATAAAATTCCATTACAGTGTAGAATAGGGGGCTAGCTATAGGCAAAGTCAATTTTTTGGCAACCAAGATTGGTCGCCCAGCAACTTAATTTAGCGATGGGTGTTCTGAAAATTAACAAAGTGGAATTTTGCAATGAAAATAAAGAAGGTACTTACATATTATTGCAACAATCAAAAACGTTAAAGATAACTTGCCAAGTTGGCAACCCCAATTTCGCATGTGTCATATGCACTGAATTGGCAATCATGCGCTTTGTTTCATATAATGTCACCAACAAATTGCGATAATACACAAGGACTATAAACAAATATTAATGAGTAATAAAAAAAATTACTTAAACATTTATAAAAAAGTTGCTTGGTGACCAATCCCGGTAGCCAAAAATTCGACTTCGACAAGGGGCCCCTTATTCTAGACTTTAACCAAAATACAGATCAACAAAATAATGTGTAGTTCAAGAAAAAATGAAAATGGTGAGATAATTAAAAAAAGAAAGAAAAAAAAGGAGAGATTTCTATACAGACTATGACATAAGATATAGTCTTAACCCACACTTCAAATTGCACAGACAGAAAAAAGAAAATACTACTCGGATTGAGAAAGTGCACACATGAAAAGATACCAATTAGAACTAGAGAAATTTTTCAAAGATATGAGTAATTTTTCCTTCCATGTAGAATATATTTACAAAAAGGAAATGGTAATTATGTATTAAAGTTACTGCAGGCACAAATTTGAAGACAATCATAAAAAAGATCCTTACTCATGTGTTTTATTTGTAAACAGAACAATCAACCCGATTTCAGTTGAAAGTAACATGATTTGCTTGGTGCAAATTTGGCTGTGATGATATTAATATGTAAATACTAAGGAAACATTTAGGTGTTTTTGTGTTCCACACTTATAAAATAAAATTCTACTTTTTTTTTATCCTGTTAAGTATGTTTCACTATATGCAATAAAAAGATCTACTTTTGTCTGAAGTATTTTAGTGAAAAAAATTGACTAGTTCATGGATTAAAACAAGAATTGATTAAAATAGGTATTGGATTATAGTCAAAGTGTTGTTTTAAAGTACATCATGATTTGATGCCCATAAAAACTATTGGGGCCAGTAAATGCTTCACTCATTTATATAAATATACTAACTTTTGATGGCCCATTCTCCAGATTTAAGATTTTCAAACACATATAACAAATCTCGAGCGCACTTGCTCGAATCTGTTTGAGACAGAAAATCACTCAATATCACGTTGATGGAATTTCGAAGAAAATTATTGATTTCTTTTAAAGAAGTTCTATCATCTTCAGAGAATACCTTCAGATTTTTAGATGTAGCGATTTGTTGCACAGAATTTTGCACTAATTTCACAAAATCATAACTTTGATGCGTATTAGTGTACACAGCTATCTGAGAAAATACTCGTACAACACAACATATATTTATCAAAAATAAAATAATTAATTTGCTACTTCTTAAAAACATGATTTAAAAATGGTAATATTAAAAGGACAACATTGAACTGCGCTTCTGAGAAATTGATTTACACGACCCAAACAACACAGAATGATTATTTTGAAGGAATTGAAAATTATGACGAAAACTCTAGCACTTATCCACTCCGTGCCACTTTATAAGAATATTATCTTAAAAGTAAATATTGAATGCACAACACAGTTCGCAGCAGAACGAACGCATTTCAAAACTGATTATAGCAATGAAATACATGAGATTGATTGATTGGATTTCAAAGGATACGCAAGACTATGAAAGACGAAACTTAGTTGAAAAATTGATTACATTAATAAATTTAATCTGTCATTCTTCAACAAGATTAAATTATAAGGATCGCCAAATAACTGAAACCAGATAATTTTTTATTCTTATTATTAATACTATCTGAATAGCAAATAAAAGGATGTTTTACCAAGTGCATTATGGCCCAATGTCTATCGGTGCGATTGCATAGCAAGATTTATTCCTATCTTTCCAATTTCTTTTCTTAATTTTTCTAAATATTTCTGTTTTTTATCTTAAATTTATTTTTTAAACTCTTATTTCCATTGATCCTCCTTTCTTAATTTTTCTAAGTCCATTTCTCTCAATGCTCACTCCCAACATTCAATGAGAAGCCTCACAAGTCCATGCTCCTGCCACCCCATTGGTCCTTGCATCTGATCCCCTGCCCATCACCATCATCCATGCTACAACACCAAGCCAAATCTAGTTCCAGATAGAGGAGGCCGCGGTAGCCGAGTGGTATAGGTATCGGATCGTGGCTTGCCTTGTCGCGAGTTCGAGCCCAGTACCACTAAAGACCCGCTGTGTAGGGCAGCGATGCACATTAAATCTGTCGAGAGCTGAAACATCCTCCCGTTGGTGTGGTGTGGTAGTTAGGAGAGGTGGGTGCCAGCTCAGGTGTCGTCCACGTCAATTGACCATGGTTCAAAATTACGTGGTCCGTCGCCAAAAGCCTTCGTGTAGCTGAACAGTGCGACGTTAATATTCAATCAATCAATCTTGCTAGTGTTCTCCAATTCAGTTCTCAAAATTAGATCTTTTTCCAGGCCATGGAGTGCCAATTGGTTGGTCGTTGAAGATTTTTTTAGTGGTGCGGTTTTTGTCCATTTTGACAACGAGATGCCCATTTAATTCGTTGTATTTTGATGAAGTTAACGATGTCCTTTATATGATTGATAAATGATCTTCTTCACCACGTTCCATTTTCCTGAATTCATCCCTCTTTTAGATACTTATCAATCGAGACATGGATCAAGTTTCACATGCATGAGTTAATACCGATCTTAAAAGACAGCAATATAGGGACTCCTGCATTAAATATGTCAAGACTCATTATTTAGCAAATTTTAGACAAATAGAGTGATTCCTGAGTGGTGCGTTATTTACACTCTGGCATGGGGGGGAAGTAAACATTTTTGGAGTTTTCTTTATCAAGTGGAATGGCTCCAACAAATCACAGTTATCGTTCTTCTGCCTATGACCATGGTTCCAAATTTCAATGTCCGTCACCAGTGGTGCACATGAGTGAAGTTTGGGGATTTCCTATAGACCAACATATTTTTTATACTTTTACCGTAGAAATTCACCTCGGTGCTTTTGTCAATGTGTTTTTCAGAATGTTACTCTCTCCCATAAGAGATTTCTTTTTGCTCGCTAATTTGCATTGCTTAATAGTTTTTGCGTTACTTCTAAGTATGATTTTATAATTTTATTACCTATAGAAATTAAAATATAGATCCATAATTGTCAAAAACATCTATGACTGAATTCAAAGACATCTTGCAGAATAGAGTACTACCTAGATGTTTGCAAAATTAGGGAAAGTCTCACTACTCCGTAAAATGTAAACATAATTTTCCATAATTCTGAAAATGTAAGGACGGCGATTTATTTGGGTTTACTGCTATGTCTTTCGAATAGTATATAAATAAAGTACTTTAATCTAATGAATCTAGAAATTATTTTTGCAATCAAAATGGCACCCAGCATCTGGTAGACGAAGTCCACGAAAATTTTGAATTTAATTGCGTTTTCAATGTAATTGAATTTGGTGAGACTAATGCTTTTGGCTGAGACAGTGGCGCGTAGCGTGGGGGATGCTGAGGGGTCATGGCCCCGGGCGGCATACGAATAGGGGTGTCGGCAAGCACAACGCGATATTAAATTCAAGATCTATGACTGAATTCAAAGACATCTTGCAGAATAGAGTACTACCTAGATGTTTGCAAAATTAGGGAAAGTCTCACTACTCCGTAAAATGTAAACATGAATTTTCCATAATTCTGAAAATGTAAGGACGGCGATTTATTTGGAGTTTACTGCTATGTCTTCCGAATGGTATATAAATAAAGTACTTTAATCTAATGAATCTAGAAATTATTTGCAATCAAAATGGCACCCAGCATCTGGTAGACGAAGTCCACGAAAAATTTTGAATTTAATTGCGTTTTCAATGTAATTGAATTTGGTGAGACTAATGCTTTGGCTGAGACAGTGGCGTAGCGTGGGGGATGCTGAGGGGTCATGGCCCCGGGCGGCATACGAATAGGGGTGTCGGCAAGCAACGCGATATTTAAATTCAAAAATTATTTCAAACTCCAAATCGTGCCCACGCGATGAAACTGACGGAAACTAGTGAAAGCTTTAATACAGATGCAGGAAGTTTATTAGTCGGTATGCAATCGCATTCCTTTAAATATTACTTACGCTTCTGGTAGCCGGTACTGTGGGAAGTCAGTGATACTCAAAATTATTTGCAAACAGAGGGACTAAATATCCACCAATGTGCTAAAAGATACGTGCTTTACAAACCGTATTAGAAGCAAAACGAGAGGAATTCATGGATGGTGCTTTAATATATGTTAAAAGTTTATGTGCAGAGCTTGAAATTTCTTTTAAACCCCCAAGAAGAATTAGGAGGAAGCATATATTTGGCGGGGGAAGTAAAGATGTACAATTATAGTACGAAGATGTCTTGAGGCGAACACAATGTTTTCTTCAATAGATAGAGTAACTGCTGGAATTCGAGAAAGATTCCAACAATTGCAGAATCTGACGCAAAAATATGCTTTTTTAAGGCCTGAAGTGATGTTGAGCATGGACGAACTTAAGGTATGTGACTACCCAAAATTGGCCGTTTTGGTGAAAATTTTCAAAACATCTTTTATGCTTTTTTTTAAGCCCATACATTTAAGATTCCAAAAACACTCTATTTTTGTTTCTACGATATTTAAAAGCAAAGATATAGCATAATTAGTAAACTAGAAATGGATTTTACAAAACCGGAAGTAGATCCTTACACAAAATACTTTTAAGATATCGAATTGAAATTTTCAGAACATGTTTTATTTAGATTTATCTGTATTGTGAATCAAACTCTAATCTTTGTGTATATATTTACAGTGACTCCCAAAATTGAGGGTACACCTACTTTTAAAACGGGAATTAATGTTTAGAATGAAAAAATTAAATTAAATGAGGGAAATTATTAAAACCTTTAAGCATAGATGCGTTTATTAGATCATAATTCATTATTTTGAATGATAAAACAAAATATTTGATAGTTTAAACATACATATAATAACTTATAAAGAAAATTAACAGAAATTAATAGCCACAAAATTAAGAGTACAGGCATCTATTTTCCTGCATAAATCATGAATAATAGAGTTAATATTTAGTAGCATAACCTTTTGCTGATATGACAGCTTCTAATCGCCGAGGCATTGATTCCACAAGATGTTTAGTGGTCTCGGGAGCAATAGCCATCCATTCTTCTTGCAGTACCGATTTCAATCGTTCCTTGCTTGTAATTTGATGTTTTTGCACAGCTCTCTCAAGGTGGGACCACAGATTCTCGATAACATTTAAGTCGGGAGACTGTGGAGATGTATTAAGTTGATACCGACAATGGTAAAGCAGCCATTATTTTCCAACAGACGCAGTGTGCTTGGGGTCATTGTCTTGCTGGAATATGAAATTCGACCCCAGTCTCAATTTATCAGCACTTTCTTTCAAATTATTTTGCAGTATATTAAAATAAGCCATCTTGTGCATAATTCCATCAATGAATACTAGCTTTCCCACCCCCGACGCAGCCATACACCCCCAAACAATCACCGACCCACCTCCGTGCTTCACAGTATGAATTGTGTGTTTTGGGTGGTGTGAGGTATTTGGCTTACTCCACACCATACGACGACCATCACTGCCGAAGATGTTGAACATACTCTCATCGCTGAAAATGACTTCATTCCAAAATTGTTGAGGCTTTAAAATGTGTTCTTTAGTGAATTTCAATCGCTTGACTCTAGTCCTCTTACTAATTAAGGACTTTTTTCGAGCTACTCTATACCATTATAGCCAGCCTTTCTTAGGACTCTTCGTACCGTTTCTGCAGAAACAGATCGACCTAAGGTATTAGAGGTACTAGCTGCAATTTTTGGAGCACTAATTTTAGGATGAATCTTCACTTGATGTATAACTCTTCGCTCGGTTATAGAGTTCATAATTTTCTTTCTCCCTCTTCCTTCATTATTTGCCAGCATACCAGTCTTTTAAAATTTTTACAGGATTTTTTGGATGCAGTTAACACTTCACCCAACTCCTTTAGCAATATTCCTCAGGTATTTACCTTCATTTGACAGTTTAATAACAAGTTTTCTCTCTTCAATCGTCGTTTCCTTCCGATTCTCTATTTTAATCAAGACATCAAATTACAAACACACATTTGTTATCAGATAGCATTTGAAAGCCTTTCTTTATCATAGATCTATTATCAAATTTCTATTAAAAAAATTACTGGTAGTTTTGCATAGTGTATACATTAAAATACACTGGTGTGCAAAAATTAAGGACGAGACGGTTTTTTCAATATAACTTTGTACAAAAGCTTTCCAAATCAACACATTTAATACCGTAAGATCCTCAATACGTAAGGACATGTGTAATGTAAGCAACACTTACTAAAAGAGAAATCAGAGCGATAAAAAGAAGCTTTATTGAAAAAGTAGCATGGAGCGCAATGCGACTGAAGGCCGAAACATCCCTGTGATGGGTGTCCAGCAAGAAACATCCGGTCTTTAGTAGGGGATATGATCTCCCCTGACTGCTAGGCAGGTTTCACAGCGTCTGCCCATGCTGAGAATGAGGGTGTCATTGAGTTGTTGAGGCATTGCTGCCCATTCGTCTTGCAGCGCCAATCGAAGCTCCCGAATCGTTACTGGTGGTAAGGTACGAGCTGCCAAGCGTCTGCCTAGAAAATCCCATACATGCTCGATGGGATTGAGATCCGGAGATCATGCCGACCAATCCATACGTTCAATATCCTCACTCTCTAAGAACTGTTCGGCAGCTACTGTGCGATGACATGGTGCATTGTCGTCCATGAAAAGGAACTGCGGACCCATAGCGCCTCTAAAAAGACGCACATATGGAAGAAGAATCTCGTTACAATAACGGGTCCCGTTGACTGAACCTGCGTCGAAGATGTCATACTGCGGCCTTCCTCCAACTTCCCAATGATTCGACCTCGGGTAAAAGCATCCAGATGTCGTCTAACAGATTGATTATTCGCCATTTCTCGCTGAGGCAGCAACTCGATGTGATTTTAACTGCTATACGGCGTGCAATCTCTTTGCCAGAAATACTGATCATACACCGACAACATGCTTTATATTACTCAGACACTCCCCCATTACGTCTACCTGCATATCTGCGCATGTGCTACCGTACATCACCTTACTTAATCTCCTGATTGGTCTTTCTTTCCGCACTGCCTCTTCGTTCAGCTGATATGCTAATTTTTCGACTTCGTCCTTAATTTTTGCACACCAGTGTACATTAAAATAGTGTAGTTTTTCTTTCGAACCTTCATATTTTTGTTTCAATCAATTTACATACCTTACATTCAATGTTATTTGTAAGAGTAATGTATGCATTTTGAATGTACAAAAGTGCGTTAACATAGCGTATTGAGAGAATGTCTCCAAGAGAGAGATTTCGAGAGCTGAAGTTTTCTTACAAATGATTGACAATCTTGTAGGGCAATTAAACAAAAGAAGGGATTGCTATTAAGTTCTCAACACAAGATTAGAAATATTCAGAAATCTTAATGAAAATGAGTAAGAAGTCACAAAACAGGCGAAACACTTGGCTCAAAGCTACCCCAAAGACATCAATGAAGAACAATTTGTGCAAGAGTGTCAACATTTCAAAAGGTATATGAAGGTGGAAAAAACAAGAGGAATCTTTTCCTACATCAGGGAAAACAAGTTGGAATAATGTACCTTTTCAAGTTTAGAAGTCGCAATGAGGATTTACTTGACTCTTCTTATGACAAATTGTACAGCAGAGAGAAGCTTTTTTTTTTTTTGCCTTTAAGAGAATTAAGACGGACATAAAAACTACTATGGAAAAGGAGCTTAAGAGTTTAATATTGCTGTGCACTCAAAACGATATAACAATGGAAATTGATTATAATAACATCATTAATGATTTTGCAATGATGAAAGCTTGAAGAAAACCTTTGCTGTACTAGTACAATGACTGTGTCTCAACTGTCAAGAAATCTTAAAGAAAAATATAGTAAGATAACTAACAAGTTGAATGATAAACAAGTTAAAAAGCTGATAATTAATAATTCCATACTATAGTGTATACTCTATACTGTAATCTTATACAATTTTATTAATTTACTGCACTTATTTACAAAAGAATGGGGGGGGCGTGATGCCAAAAGGTAAGAAACGAACAAGAGTGACCAAATCATGTCACTCTCTTTCCTTAAGGCTGCCGGTTGCCAGTCCATAGGTGGTGGATAATGGAAGGACTCCTCATTAAAAAAACAAAGAAAGATAAAAGAGTAAGAAAGTTAATGGAAAATTCCTCCCGAGAACGAAAACTGGCTAAATAAGAACTGAAGGATTGGGAGGGGGTGCTTTGGTAGTAATGGGAGGGGATGTAACAATTTGAAGTGCCTAGGGTGCCAGGGGAGGGCGCACCTAATGCAGCAGGATGTAAAAGAAGTAGTATTTTCTTTTCCATACAAAGTCGGGGGAAAAAACCTTATTCGAGTCTGTAATCAAAGAGATTTTAAATTAGTTAATATTTATAAATTTCCAAATAACTGGTGCGTAATATTTTCTTAAAAGTATTCATAGCTACTGTATAAAATGTATGTGCACTGCTGTTTGTAAAAAATGCTATACCATGAAGGAATCATCAGAATTAAATGCTTTGCAGCATACATCAATTATAGGAGGCTATGTAAAATAGTAAAGTTTCAGAGCCACTGAGTATGCGTGGCATGCACAGCGCCCTCTGAACTAATGCTAAAAGCGTATAAATAGTGGGCTGTAGTAGGACGCTGAAAATAGTTAATGAATATTTGTTAGTGGCGAACGTTGAGTGAGATCTAAGTATGCCTCCACGACGAAATACGGAGAAATTCCAACAACTTACGCAGTTTGAATGGGGGAGGGGGCTTTATCGGCTTTCGGGAAGGAGGATTTTCTTATCGCGCAATAGTAGTTCGTGTGCATCGGAACAGTCCCACAGTGGTGCGAGTTTGGCACAGTGGACTGGAGAGCACCGAACAACTCTAAAAATTTGCAGTGTACGACGGAAGGTGAGGTAAGCGCGCGACGATCGACGCCTGTTCTGCATGGCGGTGAATGATCGCACAGTTTCCTTTAGGCAGTTGGCAGCACGTTGTTCTACTGCTACAGGTGTACTAAGGGCGACTTCGTCAGTTTGTCGGCGTCCGCTGCACCGTGAATTGCGTGCAAGGGTGTCTTTATACAAGGTCCCCCTCACGGCAAACCATCGACGGCTGCGTCTACAATGGGCTCATGAGCGCAGAGCCTGGCAAGCTGATTGGCACCAAGTTGTCTTTTCAGATGAATCACGCAAAAGTTTTCCGTCTCCGAGATCTTTTGGAGACGGGAGTTGATTCATTAGGGGAATCTTGTTCCCTCGCAATTTTTAAAGCAGTGTTTTTTATTGATGTGACCTTTAAATTCGTTGAAGGTTTTATTTTCTTTAAGTCCGTCTTTTTACTATCCTTTCTGGGGCCATGTGCCTGAGATGGTTGTTCTTTTGTATCAGACACACAAGAGTTGGTGGCTGAGGATGTGATACTGTAGGTGCTATAGAAGAGATTGATGGCAAGAGTTGTGTTTGGGACGAGGATAATTTGGAAGCAGCAGGAGAATATAGTGAAATATTTGGTTTAGGAGGAGATGAAAGTGGTGGCAGTAAATTTAAAGGTGGACATTTTATTTTAGTGATGTTTTCATCTATCTGCGTTGTAACGGATATTGGTGAAGGTTTAGTAGCTTGGGCATATGTTTGGGATAGCTGAGGGGGTAATAATTTTTAGCTTCTATATAAGATATATTATTGTTTGTTCCGATTTCTTGTATTTTTTCTCTAGTTTCCATTTTGGGCATAATTGAGAATTCGATGGATGGGACTGTGAACAGTTAATGCACTTTGGCTCTAGAGTACAGTCTGTAATAGAATGTCCAGCGGACGCACATCTAGAGCAAGTCAGTTGTCCACGACAAGAAGTTTGTGAATGTCCGAACCTCTGGCACCTGAAACAGCGCAGAAGATTCGGAATGTAAGGGCGAATCTTACAGTTTAGGTAACCGGCTTTAATTGTTGTGGGTAGTTTAGGTCTATTAAAGGTTAGAATCAAATGTTTTGTTGGAATAAAAGAAGCCTTTTTTATTGTTATTCTTCTAACCTGGATCACACCCTGATCAGAAAATCCATCGAGGATTTCTGCGTCTGGGGTGGTCAACAGATCAGATTCTGAAATTACACCTCTGCAGGAATTGAGCGTTTTGTGCGGACTTATGGTTACCGGAGAATCTAGAAAAGATTTAACAAGTAGGAACGACTTTGTAAAGTGGAGTTAGTTTCGATTAGTAGGTCACCGGATCGTAATCGTTTTACTGATTTAGGTTCACCACCTATCCCTATTAGAGCTTTATTAATTGCAAATGGCGATTATTAGCATACCATTGTCTGGTAAAGATAAAAGTAAGAATCTAGTATGTGCAGCAATATTGTCAACTTTAGGTTTCGGTAGCACGAGTTCTTTATCAGGGCATGTGAATTTATAGAATCCATGGGCTGAGCATCATGAGTTAGGTAGGGTGGGTGGGGAGCTTTAATAAATGTGCGTTTTGATTTTTTTCTTTATTTTTATGTATTTTGAATTTTTTTTTTGAGAAAGGAGGAGGAGAATCCCTTTTGATTTTCAGAGGACCAGTTTGGCAGATTCAACAACCTAGATTCCCCCAGACTCTAGATTCAACAACCAGTAGTGGCCTCGGGAGAGCCCCCCGCTCTGCAATGCAGGACCCCATCCAGGCACCACCTGGAGCTACAAGACAGGCGGGATTATACACCAGCTGATAGAGTAGCCAGGACATGCTGGTTAGGCTGTCCCGGGCTCCTGTACTATCTGGCGGTCTGAGACGCAAAACTCAGCTTTTCTCCGGTACCCTCTACATGGCCGCTTCCTCCAAGACCCCACCTCACTAGTCCAAAGGTCATCAGAAGTTCAGAACCCCACTTCAAGTGCCAGTTTTCCCAGGGAGCAGTCTGTTGTGTCATCATACCCCAATAGTAAAAAACCATCAGACACCACTTCATTCCACTCAGTCCTGGTCTGCCACAGGACTTCGTGGCAGAAAAATAAAGACAATAAGTAAAGAAAAGTTTTGTCAATTGAACACAAATAAAGCAACAAAATCAATAATCGAACATAAAAGAAGCAACAAAATCAAAATATTGAAAGAAATTTAAGAAAATCAAATTAAAAGAACGTAATATAAAATGTAAACCATAATACGGTAGTAAAAAATATCAATTTTTTTTACTAGAAAAAAACAAAGTTAGAACAAAGTTCATTGTTTAATATAGGTCTGTGGTCTGGACGTGAAAAGAAGAAAAGAAAAAGTGGGATGACAAGAAGAGGGTCGAAAATAGAGAAAGATCACTAGGGTACCTCGGGTTCGTGATGCCCGTGTTTACCAAAGAGAGTAAACCCCTTGGGAAAAGATCACTAGGGTACTTCGGGAGCGTGAAACCCGCACTCACCTAAAGAAGGTGAGCCCCCTGAGGGGATATCAATTATAGGAGGCTATGTAAAATAGTAAAGTTTCAGAGCCACTGCTGGCATGCACAGCGCCCTCTGAACTGATGCTAAAAGCGTATAAATAGAGGGCTGTAGTGGGGCGTTGAAAATAGTTAATGAATATTTGTTAGTGGCGAACGTTTAGTGAGACCTAGGTATGCCTCCACGAGTTCGTAGGAAAATTGCTAAAAAATTGAATTTTAAAATCTAAAGCGAATTTTAAAAAAAAACCTTTCCTAGTGCATAGCATTATGACCTTTTGTATTTATGTGCCAAGTTTTACACTTCTGGGTTGCTTAGTTTGTCCGGAATAGGTAAAACACACACACAAACACATGTGTTTAAAAATTTTGCATATGTCACTAATTTTTTAAACGTGCACATCGAGATATTTTTTAAAAAAACTAAAAGTTTTATGAAGGATAGTAAATTTTAAGAGATAAATTTTTCAATGAGTTTCAGAATTCTATTTCATGCTTTTTTTTCATCATATCTTAAGATAACAAACAAAAAAGACATTTAAACGTATTGCAAATAATTTATATTATAAGCTTATTTATATAAAATAATCATAATGCAGTAAGAGCAATTAAATTTTTCACAAATATTAAGGAAATGTTTGTTTTCTTAAGGGATGTAATAAATGAACTTATAGAACTAAAGATATGTACTTACAATGAAACAAAAAAAATTTTCACACGACATTTTTTACTCGATTAATTTGGTGATTTGCATTCATTATAGTCAACCTGTTCCTCAAAAGTGGAACGGACTATAAGCCATTACATGAAAAAGTTGTTTGGCTTGAAAATCTGTTTTTGACGCCAAGCCATTCACTTAGAATAAACTTACATTTGCATTCAAGTTTTAATTATTTTTTTGAGGGCTTAATTTATAAGTGAAAATTTCTTTCTTTTTTACTGCATAAATGAATTCTTGTAAAAAGCAATTTTATTCAGCAATAATCTGTAAAAACATTTTTTTTTCGTTATAAGTTTTTTGATTTATGTATTTTTCTGGTAGGAAGAGGCATTGGTCCTCCAACTAAGCATATTTTATATTTTTTCAATAACTGAATTAAATTAGCTTAATATACATTTCTGTTTTGCTTATATTTTATTTGATTATTCCAAACCATTTCTTGGTTTAGATTCAATTCTGTGGTTCCTTTTTCAGTTAAAAAATATCTGATTTTGGTTAAGGCCGTGTCACGTTTATTATTCTTTTTTTTCATTTTAAACCTTTATATGTATACATTTGATACTTCTGTACTGTTCCGAGTTTCAGATTTAAAGTTGTCTCATTTCTTTTCCATGTTAAGAATTATTGATAACTTTAATGTTGCTTTCAAAAATTTCACATTCTTTATTTAAAAAATGACCTAATTAAATCTAAAACCAGAGACAATACACAAAAATCAACTGTAAACATTTAAAGGTGAACATGTCGGATGGTATGAAAATATCTTTTAAAGTAGCCACTATATCTTTTAAAGTAGCAAAACTATAACATATAAACTTATTTATATACAAATATCCAAACAAAAATAGAAATTAAATTAACTAGTTCTGTTTGTTGTGTAAAAAAAATTTAATGTATAAATAATAAATACAACTTTACAATTAGAACTGAAGCATTTCATAAGCTCCATTAAAACAGTTATACTTCTTAAAAAAATAACAGTTTCCTGCATTCCATTGAGTAATATAAATATTAATCAACGTGTAAATGCTTTCATTCGGCTGGGTAAATCATCAAAGCATGACAGATTTTTTAAAATAAAAAAAGTAGAAAATCTCGGAAATTATGAAGCATTTTTCGGCATGAATTTATTTCTGATTAATCTTTCCAGTCTTATAACAGGAGATTCAAATAACAAAGAAGTCATAAGAGCAGCTGAATAAGATATCATAAGGAAACCAATATGTAACATTACCTGAGAAATAAAAATAAAACATTATATACGATTTATATAAATATATATATAATATATCCTTTTAAAGATTCTATTTGCTTTAAAATATTTGCATATATATAAAAAATATAAATATAAACTATAAAAAGAGCAAATAAGTTTCCGCAGTTTTTTAAAGAAAAAATTAGGCAACTATTCCGGAAGAAAGGTTCGTTATATTTTATTCAAAGTATTGTTCATTACTAGCCATTTCTTTTCTTCTTTCTGGTAGCATACAGATACCATGTCGGAAGAACACTTCATCTTTGGAGGCTTTCCTTGAATCAAACCAATTTTTGATATGTTCATGTGATGTGAAGTGCTGCTGAAACAGGCCATGTGCTATCGATACGAACAAGAAATAATCGGAAGGGGTAATGCATTAGAGTGGATCGAGAGACAGCGCTAATGCACCCAGATAGTTTTTTTAATGCAATGCTAATGCCATCTGTTACACAATATGGAAACTAAAATAATTGAATAGTCTCAATATTTGTATCGTTGTAAAAGTCGAGCGATTCTTGCTCTGAAGCTCTCCTCTTGCATTCTGTTTACATTTTGGATAAATTTAAATTTGGTTTCTTGTTACTTTTTTGTACTTTATTTTGTTAATTGTTTCATAATCTTTCTTGTTATTTTAATTAGTTAATTTGTTTTTAATCTGCTCATTTTGTGACCAAGTCTTCACTCACCCTTTTTGATTGAAAAGGCATTTAAAAAATAGAGAAGCACAATAATAAAAGAAATAAAATGATGGCATCCTCAACTACAAAAAAAAAGATTGCAAAAACAATCTGCATATTTCTCTACACGAAGAAAAAGATACACTATATACACATCTCAATATATTGTAATATGTGTGTTGGAAAAAAAATAGCTTGAATGTTATAATAATATAATATTAATACATGTACACATATAGATGTATTAATATGTACATATAGATGTATTAATATTAAATTGATAAAGTTATTCTTAAAGGATACTTTAAAAAAAACTACTTGAAGTTGACATATTATATTTCATTCTTTTGAAAAAGGAATAGAATTTAAATTTAGGCGAATTAATTCACATGTTATATATAAATTAAGGTTATATTTCAAATATTTTATCTTTTAAGTTTTCTTCACACAAAGTAAAAGTGTAAATTTTAATGAAATTCATATAATTCAATATATTTGGCTTTTTCAGTCATATTTATTTTATAGAACAATAAATTATTTTTCATTAACTGAATAAATTGCACATTAAACCGAGGTTTGATAAATAATCATGGGATATATTAACAAAAATAAATAATATTTTGTAGAACAGATGGCGTTAGCATAGCATTAAAAAAACTATATGGGTGCATAAGCGCTGTCTCGATCCACTCCTCAATGTATGGTGAATATGAAAGATGAGGTAGGACTTCTCAATTGAGTGTTTCTAAGTAGATTTTGACAGGCGCCTCAATTTGTGAACGAGTATTGTCATGTGCGTGAATGCTTTTGTCGTGTTTGAAGTAGTCCTTTTCCTTATCGGCTGAATCGTATCAATTGTGTTTGGTAGCGATCCCTAATAATGGTAGGTAATGCAACTCATAATACATGATAGCAGCTCATCCCACCAAATACGTAACATGAGTTTCTTTCTATGAATACTCGGCTGTTGAAGCATGACCCCGTGGTTCCAATGACTTCGTCCTCTTTGGATTATCGTAGTTGATCCATTAATCATCGCCAGGGGCTATACGATGCAAAAAACTCCTTCGTTTATGCTGGCAAGCAACGTTTCACATGTGCAGAATCAGCATTCTATGTTTCTTGGCTTCAGTTCGTATATTTTTTAAAAATTAATTTAATTTCAAAACTGCTCATGCTACACACTGCATAACATGAGGCTTACAGATGTAAGTGGTAACGCAACTATATAATTTAAAACAAAATTGAGAAAATACACGAAAGATAAAAATGTAAAATAAAAAGGAAGGGAGGAAATATACACAAATATAAATAAGGGGAGGTATCACAATAAAACTTTAAAAATCTTTAAAGTAAACAAATTTTCTCAAGACATTAAGGCTTTAAGTACAATTGACCAACAAAGACAAAACAGGTGGTCAGAAAAAACACCTAAGCATTTCAACTCCTTAAAATTTTCTCTTTTCAAAAATATAGGTTACAATACAACAAGACAAGTTCCGCAGTTTCAGCAGCCTCTGTGATCACAAGAACAAATATCACCACCAATTAAATTAAACGTATAGAAGTAGATCTTAAAATTTCCATATGGAATTATTTATATGGAATCCAGTTTTTTTTTATTCTGAATTATTCCAAACGGTTTTAAATGAAGTGAAAAGTCTTGTCGAGTCCCTCCTATGTTTTTCTTTCAAATTTTGTTCGTTTTTGGCACGAATATTCCTCCAATAATCTTCCGCTACGTTCTTTGTCTTCGACATCAAACTCCCTATTCTTAAACTTTTGAACTGCTTACAACAACTTCTTTCACTCAAAGCAGCTTCACCATATACTTCTACCAGTAGCGCACACAGGAATTTTTCAAGGGGGGGGGTCTGAGGTCGAAAGTTCACCCTTCTTGTATCATGCTCCTTTTGATTTTGTCGATTTTCGGGAACAAAACACAGTAAAAAAGCAATATTTGAATAAATAATTATCATTAATTAATAAAATTAATCATTAATAACAAGCAATTAATTAAATTTTACGTACTATATACTTAGAATTATAATCAATCGGAAAAAAAATCAAGGGCTTTGGGGGGTCCGACCCTAGGACTCCCCTTATGTGCGCCACTTACTTCTACCAATATTCGACGCACCCAAGCTGTAAATTTCTTCAAATTAAAATGTAAATCAAAAACTCCCGCAAATGACTCTTATTCGGCTCAAAACTCGACATTTTCTCACGAAAAATATTATGTGATGCTTATACAAAGTTGTAAATACTTCACGGTTGTGGTGCTGATAGATGTCCAACCTACCGATAGGACTTCTTACATCTGTAAATTTCAACCGTAAATTAATGGAAGTGCCCTTTTTGTTGAACGATGGAAACTTATTTGTGCTCCTTATATCAATTACTCTGTTATTGGAATAAATATTGTACAGCAATACTGTAGAAATATGGCAATGAATAAGTAATTTCACGATAAAATAATATGCACTAATAATATACTTAAAATAATTAAAATTTAAATAAACAAAAATACAACGCGTTTAGAAAGATTCATTCTGATCTTCAAAAGAAGAATGCCCCTTTTTTAAATTTAGCGTTTAAAACAGAACATTTTATTATAAAAAAATAGCCATGGGAAATTAATTTTTTTGCTTGAATTACACGAAGAGGATAAGAAGCACTTATTTTTATTACGTTACAAAATGCAACTAATTTATGTAATTTAATTTTTATTTTTCAATTGCTTTTTCATATGGAGAAGCAGTCGTGATCGCATGATTGCAATGCTACCGTTTATTTAAAAATAATTGATTATATTAGCAATACATTTTTGCATTTGGCTTTATATAAATTCAATACCACATTTTTAAATTAATTAAGTTTAATATTTGAAGAAAAGAAAAAGATATAGGGGCAATTTTTGTAGAAATTTATTACATGCGTAACATAATTTTGTCCGTAAGAAATAAATCTGCAATTATCACACGAACTGTATTATAAAACTTGTAAAATTTTTTTTGAAAATTTGTATCAATTATGTTTTATTTATAAAATAAATACATCAAAAAATTTATTTTCTTCAAACAAATAATTTTTAGGTTTTTAAATTTCAGTACAAACAGTACATTTTTCACCAGGTTAATTATGTAAGTTTAAATGGTATACTCATTTTCCAAAAATTAAAAATAACTATATAAGTTACAATACATTTTATTTAAAAAAATTGAAAAAATCAAGAAAAGTACATGGAAATATACTGACCACTGTTGCATGCGAAAATACAAATAATCTCTTAATCGAATAATAATATGCGAATTGAACAATTGGATGAACAAGATATGCACAGAAAGTTAAGCGGCTGAGAGGAATCCAAACTTTCCATGAAAGTATACTATTAACAACATCTGAGAATAACAGTAACAAAATATTAGAAAAGTTTCATAAAAATATGGAGTGTTAACTAAAAAAATTTAAATTTAAACTCAAAACTATATAAACAAAAAGTAAACATACAAAGAAAAAAAGCATTATTTAAAATAAAAAAATATTGTTTAAAAAACAATTACAAAAATATTTTGATTCACCATTATTAAGTTGAAAATTTGTGCTGAAATGTTTATAATTCTTTTTTTCATCTATGTAATATCTCTTATCTTTTATAACAATAATAAATTTTCTTCATTACAAATCACGCACTCATTTTTATCTTAGAAATCGTATGGCACAAAATAAAACAGCATTTGCACGCACGCACGCACACACAATTCAAATTCAAACATTTATAACTAAAATTATTATTTACGGAGTATTATACCGTCGATCAATCTCGTCAAATAAAAAGATATCGCCCAATGCAGCAATATGCAGCCAATAGTGGAAAAGCGCTCCCACTCATATTCGAACACAATAATAACAATGAGAGCATTTGGAGACATTTTTTTTTAAATCGGTGACGTTCGAAATTTTTGTTAAAACTTTTTAAAAAGATTAATGAATTAAAAATAATGCATTATAAAATTCATTAAAAATAATAAAGGCAGTTTATTTTTTAACCCTTTTTTTACCGACGGTACTTATAAGTACCACTCACTTTAAAATGACCTAGAACAACCATTTTTACGAATACTCATATGATACTTAGCAGGAATATTCCATTCAATCCACTCTTCCAAAATATATGGTAGAACGGGTTCTATGATGGGTATTTCAGGGGGGGTAGGCGGGGGTTTTATACCAGAAATTGCGTTTTCAGCTGATATTTTGATCGGATTGCGAAGATTGTCATTTTTGTTCCTAAAAAGTAGTTAATGTCAAAAGGTAAGTGCCTTATTTTTTTATGTCAATGAAGACCTTAGAAAACGATTTGGCTATTTATTTTAAGTGAACAGTGTATATAATTAGTTTTACAGTTGAATATCTTCATTAATTAGCTCTGACGGATTAAATTTCCCAAAGTTGAGTATTTTATTTATATATATTCCTTAATTTTCAATGTAGTGATTCAAAAAAAAATTGCATGAAAAAAACTGCAGTAAATCATAATGCGGTAGATAAAGGGTTAAAACAAAATGGAATTTGTTTATTCTTTTAAAAGTAAATCAATTTGAAATATAAATTTTAATTGCATTAATAACCGACTTCTTTGTACTTAAATTTTAACTAAAAATTTAATTGTTATTAACAAAGTAAGAATATGTATAAATTGTTTTTGAAATTTTGAAGAGGAATCTTTTAAAAATGCAATATTTTCAATAAATAACTATTTTTCAATGAAATACAGCCTCTGACAATAAAGTTCGGTGAATAGTCCTGTATCATTTCCGCAGATGAAATATTAACGAAAGAGTTACCTCTTACTGATCTTTTAAACAGTCTCTTCCCATTACTATGCAACGCTGAGATCTGCTATGCATGTCCTGAAAACTTTGAAAGAAGTCTTCTTTTGAGATGGAGTTCAAAAGCCTCGTCACGTTTCGTTGGATGTCAAAAATATCGCCAAATCTCTTTCCTTTCAAAGCGAGTTTGAGTTGTGAGAATAGGATTGAGATCTGGCGAGAATGGTGGATGTTCAATTTGTACCACCGCCTTTTTTACCAGGAACTGTTTGACGACATTGACTGTGTGAGGACGAGCATTATCGGGAACAAAAACCATGAAACTTGTTGTGCGTACTGGGGTCGTACCCTGCGTAGATGTTTCATGAAACGGGTCAAAATTTCAATGTATCTTGCAGTATTCATCGTACATCTATCATGCTCACAGTTAATCAACGAACTTTCGTGTTTAATTTACCCATTTTCTCAATGTTTTCGTCACTAATGGAGGTCGTCGGTCTTTTGCTACGGCGGCTGTCAGAAACACTTTCCCCGCTTTTCGAAAACGGGCGAACCACCCAAACGCACACATCATGAGCAGTGCTTGATCTTCATAAGCCTGCACCAGAATCGCGTAAGTTTCTTTTGATGTCTTGCCAAGCTTCAAGTGAAACTTTAAGTTGATCTTTTGTTCACCAATTTTACTGTTCTCAGTAAGAATCAACACATTAAACAAGTACTTTGTAAAACAAGTCTTACACGGAACACAAACGACGCTCATATGAACAATGCTGGGAGCAGATGGTCAATACCTACCACTACGCATATGCAGCATTTTGTTTCGCCAGTGTTGCCAGATCAGCCGTTCGGGCTTCATTAACCGAACTTTATTGTCTGAAGTTGTATTTGACAAGCTGTAGTTTAGTTTTAAGGGCATTTTTTAACAAAATTTTCTAACTATCAATTCTGATTTCAAATATTGACTAATAATAACTTGAAGATAAACTTTGTCAATGAAACACTGAATTTGACATGTGAAAAAAAACAGAATTAGAAATTGTAAAAGATGAACTATACGACATGTTCAACGTTTTCTATATGTTTCTACAACGAAGATCTTCGAACTTCAGGTTAAGATTATTGGTATCTAGTACAAATTTTCATTTACCGATCCCTTTAAATATTAGCACATGCGATTTGAAAGATAGATGAAATTAAAAAAACACACACACCATTGCATTATATTTCGGCAACTCTAACATTATGCTATTTCCTCAACTTGAAAACTTGAAAAATTAACTTTTTTATATTAAAGAAGAAAATTTACAATTCTTAGAAGTGTTAAAGTGACGAGGATGACACCTAAGCTAGCACCCCCTTACCAAACTTCCACACAACACCAATGAGAGGACTTTGAGCTTGGACGGATTTAACGTGCATCAGCCCCTTTGCAAGGCGTGTCTTCAGCGGTGCAAGGTTTCGAACCCGCGTCCTTATCATTGCTGACCGCGAGCTCGCGATCATGACCACTCGATTACTGCGACCACTTGATTACCAGGAAATTTCTTTTCATTACTTATGAAAGACTGATGATTAGCATAAATTTATTATTCTAAAGAATATTTAGCTAAAGTACACTTACCTCCTTGTTCAATGATACACACAAACATAACCCATGCTAAGCCAAAAGCAAAGCAAGTGCGATTAAGTGCATTATAAAATGAAGCTTCAATTACGGTTTGCTTATGGTGATAGAGGCCAAAAAGACAAGCCAGTGTCATAGAAGATGCAGCTATCCATCCAATAGTTAAGGTTATCTATAGAAAGGAGAAGCATATATATTTGAATATTTCGGGAATACAAGAACAATACAGAAATTTAAAGTAGTTTTTCAAATTTTATATATTTTTCAAATTATTATTTGATTGTACAGTGAGATTCGTTTAACGTGAGAACGCTTAAAACCCTTTATCTACCAACGGTACTTATATATAAGTACCACTCACTTTAAAATTATATAGAATAACCATTTTTACGAACAGTCTGATGATACTTAGCAGAAATATTCTTTTAAATCCACTCTTCCAATATATATGGCAGCACGGGTTCTATGATGAGTATATTTGTGAGGAAGGTGAATAGTTTTATAGCAGAAATTGCGTTTTCAGCTGACGGCGTTTTTAGTGGAAAGATTAACTTTTTTTTGGAACAAAAATGACAATGTCAAAAGGTAAGTGTCTTATTTTTTCGTATGTTAAAGAAGACATCAGAAAATGATTTGACTATTTCTTTTAAGGGAACAGTGTAATTAATTTTACAGTTGAATATCTTTAATTAATTAATTAGCTCTAATGAATTAAATTTCCCAAAGTTGAGTATTTCGTTTAAGCATATACCTTTATTTTCAATGCAGTGATTCAAAAAAAATATTGCATGAAAAAAAAACTGCAGTAAATCATATGGCGGTAGATAAAGGACTAAGACGAAATACTGGTTAACACGAAAGAACACAAAGGTCCCGACAAACAACTATGTATTTTCAAGCATTTTTTTCTCTTAATACGAAAAGATTTCTCTTCTATAAAAATGGACAAAATACGGAAAAACCAGTCACACAGTCGAAATTTAAGAGGGTGTGAAATGAAAGAATGGTGGTTTTCACATGTTTCGTAGAAAGGAGGCTAACTTTTGGATTTGAAATAACCTCGGAATAGCCTGCGACGTGAGCAATTTTTATTTTTCTAAGCTACTTTCATCCTTCATCCCTACAAACACCGCACAAAAACATACGAAATGAGAATCACATCACGAAAAAAAGTATGCTCAGTTATTTATATAGACACATATTCCATTGGTGAAATGAATAACAAAATGAACGACACCGAACAATTTGGGGAAAATTTAATACTAAAAAAGATAATGCAAAGAAAAATATCAGATTATAATGTAAAAACTTAATAAATGTTTTGTTTTTCAAAAGATTTGAAAATTGTGTATTGAATTTCATTAAATTCTTGTAAATGTTTTTGTTTCATTGATTTTTATTAAATACATGCATATTATATACATATCTATGTAAATAAAATGTGCTCTAATAAACTTAATTTTGTTAAATATATGTTTTTTTGTGTGCAATATCCTTTAATGCGAAATTCTTTTAACACGAAAAAATATTTTAGTTCTCTCAGTTTCTTGTTAAAGGATTTTCACTGTACATGTTAATAGGAATATTATAGTTGCGTATCAACGTATATAAAGCGGAAAGGCGACTCGCGCGCGCTTATTCGACCTGAAATTTGGTAAGCATGTTTCTTTTGTTGAGTAGAAATACGGTAAGAACGGGTTTTGGGGAAACCAACTTCCAAAGATACTGTCAGAGGTTAAAGGAGATGTGATAGATAAAAAACCTACGTTTTTGGACTGTTAGATTTACGGACTTGAAATATGATATACATGTTTATTTTGTTGAGTAAAAATCCGCTAAGAATGGGGTTTACAGAAATCAACTTTGGGGAAGGGGGTTACGGAAGTGTAAATGATAATTATACTTCCTTTTTAGAAATTCAGGTCCTGTCCATTTTAAATGAAGAGGTGAAGGTTTTAAGAATCTTTTTTTTACATAACAATCGAATTAGATATTATTAATGCATACCAATATTATTTATACGGCATCGTAAAATACCCACTGAAGAGGGAGGTTAACGATTAGAGTGTATCTATAAGTATTGTAATCTAATAAGTTTTTGTATTTTATTTGGTTCAGTTCTTCATGTCACATAGTTTTAATGAAATAATCTATTTATGGAATACAAATAATACTATTTGAAAATAATATGCCAATACTATGTTCAAAAAAGCACATTAAAATGTCTTGCAATAATCGCTTAGTTTTTGAGCCAGTGAGCAATTCTTATCTTTATGTAGATTTTCAAACTGTGCGCAAATGAAATTCAGAATTCTAGAGCAATGTGATATAACATTCCTTCATGATCCACTATACATTAAACATAAAAAGTTAAAAAAACTTTTCTTCCCAATAAAGAATTATGTTTTATACATAATGATATTCATTATTTTTTTAAAAATAAATGTATTTTTTTTTTGTTTAGATAAGTGGGAATAAAATCAATATAAGTAATTATAAGAGAAAGTAACATGTTATTGTTAGGTGAGAGAGATTGTTTATTAACATCGTTCTTTGTATCTACATGAGAGCTATTGGTGACGGACCTCACAATTTTGAACCTAGGTCAAGGCCGCAGTAGCCTAGTGGTCAAGATCATAGACTCGTGGCCTGCGTGTCCCAAGTTTGAGCCTAATGCAGCTGAAGACCCACTGTGTAGGTAGGCTGAAACACTTTAAATCAGCCGAGGCTCAATCGTCTACCTGTTGGTGTCGTGTGATAGTTTGAAGAGAAGGGTGCCGGTTCAGGTGTCATCTTTGTCATTTGACTATGGTTCAAAATGACGAGATCCGTCACCAATAATCCTCGTGTAGCTAGTTTGGGTGCCGTTAATATTCACTCACTCACTTAAACCTCAGTCAAGTGACAAGGACAACACCTAAAATAGCTACCCAAATCTCCAATCTTCCACACCACGCCAACATGGGGACTTTGAACGTTGACACTGTGTGTTCTTACTGGCGACAGAAATGACGCTGTCTACAAGTTAATGACCATGAACATTCAGAGATCAATTATTTTATATTAAACTGCAGTTAAAAATCAGGGATCATCTAAGGAATTATGTTTGTAATTCTTAAAACAAAAATGATGCATTTGTTATTCAACAAAAAAACTAATGTTAGTTAAGAAATTAAGTTAATTACTAGCTTAAAAGAAAATAATTTAAAATATAGCTTACCAGATTCAGTTTAGCAGCATTGTTTTGTTTTCTTTTGAATAAATAATAGGCCAAAATTATTCCAACCAAATAAGGGCTCATTCTGGTATAAGGCTTATAGTAAAGTTTAGTGAAAAAATCATTCCACCTAACAAATGATAAACATAACCAAAAATTAAAATAATAATAATAATAATAAACCTCCATAAATTGTAAATAATTTTTTTTAAATATATTTGAACGTAAAAAATTATTCTTAATTTATCAAATACTCTATCAATGAATGACCCCAACTCACTGAAATTTGCGACTGACGCAATAAGTCCTCTCAGTTCTAAAATGTAAAGTTAATTTGTTCATTATATTAATTCATTTTTTATTATAAATTCTTCTTGTTTTGTATTGCTATGCATCATGTATTCTATTTTTTATTACTTGTTAATAATATGCAGAACTAAAAATAGTTAACATATTAAAAACGATCCTAGTTCACACATTAAAAATTTAAACTGATAGAAAATGTCATACATCTGATAATATGTAAAACTGAAATCTTCTACTTATCTATGCAATAAACAATATATATAATAAATAAAATTCTCGTGTCACAGTGTTTGTAAGCAAACTCCTCCGAAACGGCTGGACCGATTTTTATGAAATTTTGTGCTTATATTCAGTAGGTCTGAGAATAGGACGTAAACTATTTTTCATACCCCTAAGTGATAAGGGTGGTCCACCCTTGTTAACCACAAGGATGGTTACCATTGTTATAACACTGTTATTGTTACAACAATGACAAAAGTTGGCGTCGAAAATCGGTTTTCAGAATTTCATGACGTTGCTCTATTGACTGTATTAATTAACTTTGTTTAAGAAATAAATTCTTTTAACATGTGTGTGTGTGATTAACTTGAAATATATTATTAAAATCTCAATTTCTGAAATGTTTTATATTTTTTACAAATATGTATGTGTGTTTGGATTTTTTCTAATTTGAATTCCTAAAAAAAAAGATAAAACTATTTTTCAAGCAGATTGGTACATTTTTTAATGTTTTCATCGCTGCCAATTTAATTTGAAACAAAATATTGTAAAACTTCAAAAGTTGTAATTAAAAAGAAAAAATTCTACTTTTTTTTTATACATACAATTTTTTTAAAGAACATATATTTTTTCCGTCTTGAGGAGTCGTAAAATACAACGAAAAAAATTGGAAAAATCGCCAAATGCCAGTAATAGTTAATTATGGAAAAGCTACCTCAGAACTCACGAGTTTGAGTGCTTATAGAGCATGTGCGGAAAAACAACTTACAGAGGGTACGTAAACAGATAAAAGATTTTTCTGTCTGATAAAGGTGCTTTCTTTTTGAACGTTTTTTTCTTTTATAATGAATGTAAATAATGAATTTTCCAGTATTTTCTCAAATACAGCTTATTAGTTTGAATTTTAAGAAAGTATTCATTGTTGTTTCTTGTATAAAATAACTAGTCATTACCCACCCGCTTCACTGGGTATTTCACGATGTTGTATAAATATATACTGATTACATGCATATAAATTATTTATATCTAGCCTTAAGAATACGATTCTATTGAAAAATATATTTATAGCTGTAACTCTCGCTTCTTGATAAAAAAATGACAGAAATTATAATTTCTAATTTTTATTAATATGTAAAATAGAAGTAGAAAGATTTTTGCCCTCACTTAACCCAATAATCAAGTGAATTTTCGCCAAAGCAAATTTCAGTAGATCTCTACTCCATAAAATAAACATGCGTGCTAAATTTCAAGTCTAAATGTAACAGAGCAAAAACGGAATTTTTATCATCTGTACGCCCCGTAACCCCGTTGAGAGCATTCTTAACAGATTTCTATTCAACAAAAGAAGCATGCAAACCAAGTTTTTTTTATTACATTCCTAGTAGTTCGAAAACGGGAGTTTTGTCTATCAATACGCCCCAATAACCCCCTCCCTCCCGCTTCTCCTTGGAGTTGATTTCCGTAAAATCCATTCTTAGTGGAACTCTATTCAACTAAACAAACGTGCTCAACAAATTTTAAGTAAATGGGTCATATTCAAAAACAGGAATTTTTCAATAACTCTCCTTAACCCCTCGCAACCCCACTCCTTTGGAGAGGTCGATTTTCGCAAAACTCTTTGGTAGAGGAACTCTATTCCATGAAGGGAATATACCTACTAATTTTGAAGCAGATGGATCTAATAGTTGAAAAACGGAAATATTTATTTATTACGCCCTTTAATCATCCTTAGTGCCCCTTGGGATCAAATTTCCCCAAACCTATTTTGTAGCGGATCTCTACTCCAAGAAAGGAATATGCTTATCAAATTTCAAGACTGTACGTCTAAAAGTTTAAAAATGGAAATAATTATCTATAACGCCCCTTAAGCCCCCGCAATGCCACTTAGGAAGTGATTTTCACAAAACCCATCTTATAGCGGATCTCTACTCAGTGAATGGAATCTGCTTACTCAATTTCAAGATTTCACGTCTAATAGTTTAAAAAAGGAGATGATTACCTATAACGCTGTTTAATTCTCCGTAGCGTCACTTTGGGTTCGATTTTCACAAAACCCATTTTGACCGGATCTGTACTCCAGAAAAGGAATACACTTACGAAATTTCCAGACTGTCCGTCAAATAATTTAAAAACGGAAATGAATATAACGTCCGCAACGCCACTTGGGATTCAATTTTCTCAAAACTCATTTTCTAGCGGATCCTATTCTATGTAAGAGAAATCCGCTTACCAAATTTCAATATTGTACGTCTAATAGTTTAAATATTGAAATAATTACGTAGAATGTCCCTTTGGCCTCCGCAACACCACTTGGAAGTCAATTTTCTCAAAATCCCATTTTGTAGCAGATCTCTACGCCATGAAAGGTATCTGCGTAACAAATTTTAAGACGGTAATTCTAATAGTTTATAAATGGAAATAATTATATGTATCACCACTTAGACCCCCGCAGCGCCACTTGGGATTTGATTTTCACAAAACCCATTTTGTAGCTGATCTCTACTCTGCGAAAAGAATCCGCTTACCAAATTTCAAGACTGTACGTCCAATAGTTTAAAAATGGAAATAATTATGCATAACGCCCCTTGGAGGTCAATTTTTGTAAAAATCATTTTGTAGGGGATCTCTACTCTATGAAAGGAATCTGTGTACGAAGTTTCAAGACTGTACATCTAATAGTTTAATAATGGAACTAATTATCTATAACGCCCCTTGGGGTTCGATTTTTGCGAAATCCGTTTTTAGCTGATGTTTACTCCATCAAAGGAACCTGCCTACCAAATTTCAAGTCTGTAGGTTTAATAGTTCCGAAGATATCATGATTAGTCAGTGAGTCAATCGCTTTTCTTCTTTATATATATTGATTAAATGTTTTTTTTTTTGATATTTTCGGGATATTTGTTAGGGAGCATAGAACCCCAACTCAGATTTAAAAAAAATTTTTCAAAAACCTTCCCAGGGATATACCTAATAATTTCCCAAATTTTCACGGTGATAAGATTCATGATTTTTAAATATATCGAGTACAGACAGACACACATTCATATATATATAGACTAGCCGTTACCCACCCGCTTCACTGGGTATTTCACGATGTTGTACATATGTATACTGTTTACATATATATTAATTATTGATATCTAGCACTAAGAATTCGATTGTATTGAAAAATATATTTATAGCTGTTACACTCTCGCCTCTTGATATAAAAAGAACATAAATTATAATATCTTATTTCTATTTATATCTAAAATAGAAGGAGAAAGATTGTTTTTGCTCACTTAACCTAACAATCAAGTGGATTTCCACCAAAGCAACTTTCAGTGGATCTCTACTCCATAAAATAAACATGCGTGCTAAATTTCAAGTCTAAATCTAACAGAGCAAAAACGGAATTTTTATCATCAATACCTCGTTGACAGCATTCTTAGCGAATTAAAATTCAACAAAAGAAGCATGCAAACCAAATTTTTTATTAAAGTCTTAGCAGTTCAAAAACGGAAATTTTGTATATCAATACACCTCAATAACTCTCCCCGCTTCCCCCTGGAGTTGATTTCCGTAAAATCCATTCTTAGTGGAACTCTATTCAACTAAAGAAAAGTGCTCAATAAATTTCAAGTAAATGAGTTAAATTCAAAAACAGGAATTTTTCTATAACACGCCTTAATCTCTCGCAACCCCACTCCTTTGGGGGTCCGTTTTCGCAAAAATCTTTGTAAAAGGAACTTTATTCCATGAACGGAACATACCTTCTAATTCTCAAGCAGGCGGTTCTATTAGTTGAAAAGCGGAAATATTTATCTATTACGCCCCTTAATCCCCCTCAGTGACCCTTGGGGATCAATTTCCCCCAAAATTCATTTGTAGTGGTTCTCTACACCATGAAAGGAAATCGCTTACCAAATTTCAAGACTGTACGTCTAATAGTTTAAAAATGGAAATAATTATCTATAACGCCATTTAAGCCCCCGCAACGCCACTTAGGAAACGATTTTCACAAAACCCATCTTATAGCGGATCTCTACTTAATAAATGGAATCAGCTTACTAAATTTCGAGATTTTACGTCTAATAGTTTAAAAAAGGAGTTAATTGCCTATATATAACGCCCCTTAATTCTCCTCAACGCCACTTGGGGTCGATTTTCACAAAACCCATTTTGCTGCGGATCTGGACTCTATGAAAGGAATCCGCTTACCAAATTTCAAGACTGTACGTCAAGTAGTTTAAAAAGGGAAATAATTATGTATAACGCCCCTTAAGCCCATGCAACGCCACTTAGGAAACGATTTTCACAAAACCCACCTTATAGTGGATCTCTACTTAATGAATGGAATCAGCTTACTAAATTTCGAGATTTTACGTCTAATAGTTTAAAAAAGGAATTAATTGCCTATAACGCCAATTAATATTCTACAACGCCACTTAGGAGACGATTTTCACAAAACCCATTCTGTAGGGGATCTGTACTCTATGAAAGGGATACGCTTACCAAATTTCAAGACTGTACGTCTAATAGGTTAAAAATGGAAATAATTATGTATAACGCCCCTTAAGCGCCCTCAACGCCCCTTGGAGGTCGATTTTCGTAAAAATCATTATGTAGGGAATCTTTACTTTATGAAAGAAATCTGTGTACCAAGTTTTTCACGACTGTACATCTAATAGTTTAGTAATGGAAATAATTATGTATAACGCCCCTTAAACCCCCGTAACGCCCCTTGGGGTTCGAACTTTGCAAAATCCGTTCTTAGCTGACGTCTACTTCATGAAGGAAACCTCCCTACCAAATTTCAAGTCTGTAGGTTTAATACTTCCAGAGATATCGTGATTAGTCAGTGAGTCAGTGAGTGAGTGAGTCGCTTTTCTCCTTTATATACACTGGCCTCAAAAAGTTAAGGTACAACCGGGTTTTTGTGTCTAATTTGCAAATGAATGAATGTAGAAACAAAAAATTTGGAGAATATGTGCATTAAATAGTTTTTTATTGAATGCGTCATAGAAATTTGTATAAGTGTATTGCAAAAACGATTTATAACAAAAAAAAAAGCAATCTCTGCGGAAAAGTCCATTCTTGAGAAAACAGCACATCACAGTGTTATGTGGTAAAAGGGCATAAAAACAATACAAAAATGGGTTCTAATAAGGAATGTGTCCACCCCTAACTTGAATGCATTGGCGGCATCGATTTCCCATGCTGTTTATTAAGTTGTCGGACACCGGAAATGGAAGCGAAGACCAGACACAGAGTAAGCCTTCATTCAGCTCATGTAAGGAGCTCATTCTTGGAGGAGGATTTAAAGCAGCAACCTCTCTGCCAAGATAGTCCCAAAGATGTTCTATCGGATTCAGGTCTGGAGATCGAGCTGGCCATTCCATTCGTTCCAAACCGTGATCCTCCAGATACCCCTCAACAATCCGAGCTCGGTGAGGTCATGCATTATCATCCATCAGAATGAAGTCCTTACCAATAGCAGTAGCATATGGGTGGACATATGGATCAAGGATCTCATCCCGATATCTAAGACCAGTTACGGCTCCTCCATGGAACACATGCAGGTCAGTGCGGCCACCGAGCGAGATCCCTGCCTAAACCAGGATTCCACCACCTCTATAACTGTGTCTTTCAACAGTGTTGGATTGATGGTATCTAGTGCGCTGTTCCCTCCAGATCAGTAGACGCCCTGAATCACTCTCCATTGTTAATCTGGACTCGTCTGTGAACAGCACAGAAGCCCATTGTTGCTGCGTCCAAGAAACATGTTCTCTTGCCCAGAATAAGCGGTTCCTTCGCTGTCGTCCGTTGAGGGGAACGCACACAACTGGTCTTCTTGCATACAGACCTGCATTGTGAAGACGATTTCGCACCGTAGTAGCGGAGATTCTTCTTCCTGATGCTTGAAAGTGGTCTGCAACGAGCTGCGGCACAGTAGTGGTTCTTCTCCTTCGTGCCGAAAGAGCTAGAAAACGGTCTTCTGCAGGTGTTGTAGCTCGTGGTCGGCCTGGAACAGGTCTTCTGGACACAGAATCTTCGGATTGGTATTGATCCCAAAGTCTCTGAACAACACTACGAGACACATTGAGACGTCTAGCAGCATCAGCCTGCGACAATCCCATTTCCATCCATCCAACTGCCCACCACCTTAACGAATTGGGTAAACGACGTCTCTGAGACATTTTCTAAACTCTATTGACTATTGTCACCGAAACTGCCAACAACTGTTGAAAATCAACACAACTTACACACAAAAGTACGAAAGCTTGATATTTGCATATTGGATGACAGTGGATGACAGTCTATTTTTGGGTACCTGGACTGATAAACAGTCCTCAATCCCATATCATGATGTCTGTGATGCAGGACTTGACTTCGTTGGTTTTTTCAGTCTGCGGAGTGACATGTCGGCGATTTGGCTGTGGTGATGGAATCCGGGAGGAGGGGCTTAGAGATGACTACTTGGAGTTAAAGTTTTATACGGTGCTGAGAGCTTAGGACTGCTCTCTCAGTGAATTGGAGGTAGAAGTGAATTTAGCCTCAGGCTGGCTGCCCATGGGGGTAAAAGTTAAAAATATATACTTGTCCAGTTGGGTGTGGAGATTAAATAAATATTGAAAGAAAAATAATAAAAAATTTTAAAAATTTACTAGGGTGCAATAATTAAAAAATTATTGCAGGGATAAAAGCTAAGGCGGATTGTAAGAATCCAAAAGGATTCTTCTTGGCCTTTTAGTATTATCGTTACAGTTGTAATCGTTTAGATTTAACATATTTACATTATTAGTATTTGGCAAATTATCGAAAAAATTTATAGCTAATTTTTGAATATGTGCTTTAAAACTAGTGATTTTAAGAGCTTTATTTATGCGATCATTTTTCATGTAGCGGCAGGCATTTACAATCATTCTAATATATGAATTCTGCAGAGTATTTAAAATATTAATATTGGTTTTGGCAGCATAACCCCATACTGGACAGGCATAAGCGAGTATTGGACGCATAACGGCTGTATAAAGAAGCACTTTGTTATCTCTACTTAAATGTGAGTTCCGGGAAATTAGGGAAAAAAAATTTAAAATATTTGCATATTTTTCTCTCACTCATAAATATACGTTCTTTTCTATAAAATAAAAGTGGTAGCAATCGTTTTTGCATTAATGTTTTTAAAGTTCATTATTATCATTCATGTAAACTATGCATTTTATTGTTACTGCCATTTTTTTTATGGTGAGCTTCGAAAAACATGTTGTACCTTAACTTTTTGAGGCCAGTGTATATAGATTAATACGATCTTAGTTTTTTATAATACATCACAACTGATAGTTTTCGTTTAGAGAAATAATTTACTGAAAAATCTTAAAATATAGGAAAATACTGCCAAGTTTTTATTAAATAGAGTACTATTTCCTTTTAAATCTTTTTTTTATACAAGGAATGTAAACAAATTTTTAGGCTTTTCCCACAGTTCTTTTCTCATAGTTACATATATTTAATCGAAAAATCAAGCGTCCAGATAAAAGCAGTCGTTTCATAGCTAACGGTAGACATTTTTTGATTCATTATTTAACGAAAATTGATATAAGTGAATATAAATTTTTTAAGAATTAAAATTATATTGCGTTTTATTATTTATTACTAAATTATTTATTTAATAATAAATTCGTACATTGTCTGTTTTCTTAAGAACAAAACTGGATTGGCTTTGTAAATTTTTAATCGAAAAAAGAAATTTGAAAAAAAAGATCTTATCCTTCGGGGAAAATAGGGGTTTTATAATTGAAAAAACCCAGACAACGCTGGGCTAAACGGTGGAAAAAGAAACCTCTCTGACAAAGAGAAAAAAAAAGGGGGAAAATTTCTGAAAAGGGGATTTAAATGGCATAAATACTGAAATCCCTCACTTCGCTCAACACACACACACAGAAGTGTTAGCGTCCAGAGAGAAAGAGAAAATTTACATGGGGATAAAGTTGTACCTACGGAAAAAGCCCGTGCAACGCCGTGCTAAGTGGCAGAAAACAGACCCGCCCGACAGGACCAAGACGTGGAAGAAAACTTTGAAAAAGAGCATTTTAATGACATTAATATAGAAATCACATACACACACACACCTGGAAGTGCTGACACTGAGAGGGAAAGGGAAATCTTCCAAGGCAAGGCATAAAGCTGTTCGTTTGAAGAAGCCCTGTGCAACGCCGGGCCATCCAACTAGTATATATATAAACTTTGACTCTCGCTAAATAGAAAAATGTTCCTCCAAAGTTTGCCAATGTAGTTAAGATTTCAAAATGGTATACAACATTTTTATCTTTTCTCTGCATAACAATCTTAGATAATTTTTATATTTGCAGAACATCTTCAATTTAAAAACAACTCGGTTGATACCTTCCAACATATCATTAGGTACTGTGACCGAAAAATTATACAATTTTATAGTGATTCTTTCACTAATGTTATCTTTCATAGCAATGCTATGAATCAGTCACATATGGAGCAAAGAATTTTGCTAGTTTAGTTAAAATTAACGTAGTTTGAGCTAGTTTGAGAAAATGATATCACCTAACTTTAACGCTTCAAAAAAAATGTTACTTACTACTATAAGCAAATTATATCAAAAGACAACCCAATTGGTAAAATTGACAATTCCAAATTGGTATAGCACTTGCCACTTCTCTATTTATAACCATCATTGCCATTTTACTTTCTTTTGCATGTGTTATCCTTCTCGTGTTATCCAGAAACTCAGTCTTTTACATAAGTCTCAAGTTTTGCACCTTCTTTGCTGCGTGTTATGCAGAACTGCATTAAAGAATAACACAGACTGTCAATAACGTTGATAGTCAGTGGCGTAACGGAGAACACATTTCGGCGCCTCCCCTGGAAAGTCAGGTTTTGGGCCCCCTAGTTGGATTTTACAAAGGGTAAGTACTTGGCGGCAGTCAGGATTTGGACCCCCTAGAACCTTGCCCCCCCCCCAATACGATGGTGTACGTTTCGCCTCTGTTGATAGTATCATGTTGAATAGAGAGTGGCACGATGTTGATGTATTGATGCATGCTGCGTGTAATCAAGGATTCACACATAGAACTACCAATAAAGTATGTAAATAAAACTTGATTTGTTTCTGTATTCGTCTTAGTTTTTTTTACTACAGAACTTCGAAACACTGGAGGGAATTATGAATAACCTAGTTCTATTTAAACCACGAGAAATGCTTTAACTTAAATAATATAGTATGCTTGTGTAAGGAAGCTGATTATGTTTTGCACTTTAAAATATCTGTTATTATAATCTTTAAATTAGTGTGTTAATGATTAAAAGTTCAAGTAAAGCATGGAAATTAAAAAATATAATGATTTAACATATTAGTTACCTTGTCACGAAATCCAAAACGTTACTCCTATCTGCTTGTACAACGGCGTTGGCTAAGCCAGTGAGTAAGTTATATTCATAAGTAAGAACAAAATTTGCTGTGAAAGTAATACTAAGAAAGAGTGCAACCAGCGAATATCCAATCTTTGGCCACCTATAAATTTTTTAAAAATCAATCTTTGAAAAACATTTATAAAAATAAATGATCATTGATTAAAAAACATAGAATTTTTTTTTATAAAAAGAAATATACAGGGAGGTTAAATAGTATAAAGATACAAAAATATACTGAACAAAAAAGAATCATTTTCGTACCTGAAGAGAGTGATTAGAAACAAAGGACTTATTACATAAAATTGCATATCATTTGCCAGGTACCACGCCCAGCCCATGCACTGAAAAGAAAAAATATTTGTAATAATCTCTAGAGTGTGTATATATATGTTTATAAACTTGTATACCATATTCCATGGCTTACTTATTTTACACCATAAAGTAATTGCCTACATGTGTGTGTATATAAGTACCTATATATTTGTCTGCAAATGTATATCCACTAGTGTTCAAGAGTAAGTTTTAAAGTATTTTTTTTGTAAAAACTTGGGCGTTATTGTTCAAAAACAAAAAAAAAGTGATTATTCAAAGTATTATCTAACACAAGCGACTACTTTTTCTCCTTTTTTATATTTATACTTTGCTCATCTTTCACATATTTTATATACCTCGTAAGAACAGAAATGATACTTCAAATAGGCCAAGAATCATAGATCGAAACAAGTGGTAGTCTGAAGGAACAATGTAGGAAGAATATGGAGGGCGGGGAAGATGATTCAGTTTGACTACATTACAATATAGGGTCAAGCGGTGGTATCATACACAAAAATCCCTTTGCTGGGTATTTGCTTATGTTCTGGCCGTTTTCTTCTAATGCTCGACTCAAAAGCTGAACTGTAATCCATAGCGTTCTCTCGTGATAGTTCCATTCAGTTTTAGCAACGTGCAATATACCACACTCAGCTGATCCCATCAAATACAGAACATGAATATTGATTTATTAATATTTGCCTTCGTTGTTGATGTTGTTTCATAGCTGGGCTTTCTGCACGATTCTTCTGCTTTGGATTGTCGTAAAAAATTTATATTTTGTCACCAGTAGCAATGCTATGCACAGCACCTTTCATTTTTGACTCTTGAACAGTTGTTTGGGAGTGAAAAATCTGTTTTCCATGTCTCTTGGCTTTCATTCACATGATACCAACTTTTTTTGCTTTTGAACCATCCCTATTACTTTAAGATACAATAAACTGCTTTTTGAATCATTCCTAAAGATCCTTCAAATACTTTTTGCTTTTGACACGAATGTGAAATAGAAATGTAAGAATATAAATAATGTCTTTTCAACAGAAAACAAAGGTATTATTATTAAGGTCAAATTTCGAATTCCGTGTAAAGATCAAGAAAAGGCCTTTTTTTCCATCTTCTCTGCTAATGAAGGAGTTATCCAATACCTCTGTTTTTTTAAATGAAAATCCTTATCGAGTAAAAAGAGAGTTAATCGAGTTATAGGCAAATGAGATTAATAACTATAATTTCAAGATCTTTATTTTATAATACCAATACCAAATAAAGTTTTTTAAATTCAAATAGCGTAATTATTATTAAATTGGAATAAATTAGAAAAACAATGACATTTATCATTACTAAATTATTAGTTCATTTTAAAGTACTTCACAAAAAAACACGCTCAATATCCAGCTCTTACACAAAATATTGTATAATTTGCTGGAACTGACGGGCACTTCTCATAGTAATTTGGAAGAATCCCACCCAATCAATGCCATTCATATGACAAGAGTTTCAATAAGTATTCGGGTGTATTATTTTGATAAATGCCATACACAAGGAAAATCATCTGCATATTTTTCACGGACGGGCTGCCGGTCATAAGCCTTTAATCGACAATCATCAAGTTTAACCACTCCTCTAGATCAAGGTGGTATAAAACACGCCAATAGTGGACGGTAGATTGGTGGAAATGGGTTCTCTGGAGAGATGAATCAAGTTTTATCCTCTATCGTTTAGATGGCAAGATCTGGGTCTGTCATCTGCTTAGAGAAAGCCTCCTGCCAGAATGCATTATGTACACAAAAGCTCCGTGCAGGTGGAATTATGGTCTGGGGATGTTTTTCCTGTTTTTGTCTGGGACTCTTGGCCCACCGACGCCAACTGCACAATTAGGATGACTGTGAGCTTCATACATTGTGGCAGTTCTACGGGTTGAAAGCATGTTATTTCCCACTGACCTGTTACGAGGTCCACTAGGAATTGGTGGACTTCACCAGTCCATTAATGGGCACATCAGTCTATGGGATTTACCCATAGCCACATCACCATAGTGATGGCAATGAGGTTAATTGAATAAATCGGCCTGCCCATAGGCTAGACCTGAAACCAATCGAAAATCACTGGGACAAGTTGAATAATCCAAATTAAAGGATGCGACGACCGTCCAAAATCAGTAATGCAACTTACCCGTCTTCTACAAGCCAAAAGAAAATATATAACACAAGCTATCATACAAGGACTTTTAGAAAGCATGCCATGAGGGTTGCGGCTGTAATTGTTTCTCGTGGAAGTTCTGCTAAGTATTGAATGTAAATAAACGTTGTTTTCTTTTTGATCACAAATGTTGAAATACTTATTGGTTGTTAGTACATATATACAATAATATGAAATAATATTTTTTTTTATCTCAGTACTAATTAAATGTATCAAATTAATTCATAATAAAGCACACAGGGAGCAACAATGGGAAAAATATCTAGTAGTATCATATTTAAAAATTCATTCAGGTTTTGTATTTTCTTGTATTTTACCTGGTCAGCTGAGGTTTGAAAGTTATTGATGTAAAGAATGTTCCACCACCAAGAAGCCTGGCAGTTTGGATCAGTATCCTTAATACTCCAAAGTGGACCAGATCCTAAATGTGACATTAGGGTTGTATAAAATGCTATAACCATCATATATACTGGTGTAAGCCTAAATAATGAAAAAAAAATTCTGCACATTAAAGGCTTAGTTAACAAAAAAAAGGACAAATAATTGTATATTTCACAAAAATTATTCAGAAAATAATTTTTTTCCAAAAATGAAGGAATAATGTTAAGATAGAGAAAGAGAGAGTTTTAATGCTTCAAAACTTTCTGAATTGAAATAGAATCGGTAGTTTGCAAATTAAATTCATCAATCCTTCTCCTTTTAAAAATTTATGAAGTAAGAAAAAAAAATTTACTCCTATGTAAGGAAAACATAGTATTCAAGCACTTTGTATTTTGTAGAAAAAAAAGGTCTTAAATTCTCTGAAATTTAGCTTAATTTTTTTAAAGTACACAAAAACACGATGGGGTATTAAGAATGTAATATCTTCAGATTATTATTTTCAGATTTATAATGTGAAGAAGTTAAAGGCAAATCTTATTTCCTGTTTTTTTGGTTCAAAGAAATCAAACCAACAAGAAATAATAATTTATTATCATTCTCTCACTCAATTAAATAATCCTTCAATCCTAGTTAAGTTAATCTGACTATTTTTTCCACAAAATAAAATTTCTAAAATTTTTTCAATAAAGTTCAGTTGTAAAAGAAAAAAAAATACATACAATTCAGTATGTAAATAAAATTAAAAACCATGGACAATTAAGTTTATTTACTCAAAAAGATCTTAAAGACTGGCTAGTAAAATTGGTGATAGTTTTCTTAAAATTAATAATGAATTAATTCTTATTATAAATTCAACTAAAGTATTTTAATAAATAAAATCCATATATGAAACATCAAATGGATAAATTGTTTTAGTTTATTTGTGTAAGAGTTTATATACGTATATTTCATTTGGTATACTTGGCATTGGAAATTATCTTATCGTATTATAAATAGAAATAATTTAATATTATGTTTATAGTCTTGCTACTGTACTGCTAAGGTGTAGCACTGTTGAGGTCTCTCGCTGCTAAGGGAGGATCACTCCTGGGAAAGGCTGCGTTAGGACGACATTGGGATGCTAGTAGGTGTGAGCCTTGATAGGTCAGAGTAAGTGAAAGGGTCCAAGTGAATCTAAAAGTCGATCGGCTGGAGAGTCCGTTGGAGTGTATTGGGGGCGTCTAGAGTGTTGAAATCTGTAGAAGTGTCTCTCTGATACTTTGTGGTTTCCCCTTTTCGTGTCTCTTTAAAGATCGAATGCGTCACACCCTTCCAAACCTCACGTGATGCAGAATCGCTTCCGTTCGGACGCAGCCGGGATTACTATTCGGCTATTGGTCCTAGTCACCCCTCACGTGGGGGACTTTGAAGTTGGAAATTGGCGTGGGATCTGCGTCGGTCATCTCTTTGTCGGCTGGATAAAGGGAGGTCAAAGGTTGACTGACCTCAGAATATAAGCGTCAGAGTGTCCTGTCTCGGATAATTTCCCACGTGAAACTACATGACCGTTAAGACGTCACTAGTTCCCTTGAAGAAAATGGGTCTTTGGTGGGGGCCACCAAAGTCTTATAAAATTTTAGAAATATACTTTTACACTTTTTTTAGCCCACTTATATACGTAAATATAGGAGAAGGTCGTTTGGTCTTAAAATTTAGTTTAAATCTGCAATCTTCGTTTCTAAGGTCAAGAGTCTTCTATTATTCTATTGTGGTCTTCTTATTTTGACCTATTCTGTGTCTTCTGATTTTTTTTTATTTCTTGTATTTATTATAGTTTTACGACTGTTTTGAATTATATATACACACACTGGCAAATGAGTTAGAAACCCCAAGATCAGTATTTTATCAGACCAGCTTTTGCACGAATAACTGCTCTGAGATTCGTTTGGGCATCGAATCTACATGCGTCTGGAGTGCATTTACGCCCAGAGAGTTCCATGAATAGACTATGTAGTTTTTCAGATTCTGTAAATTAGATGGAAGGGGAAAGTGCTGTCGGATGCGTCTCTCCCTCATATCTCACACATTTCTATGGGGTTAAGATATGGGCTATGCGGTGGCCAGGGAAGGTGTTGGAGATCAGACCGATGTTCAGCAAACCCTTTTTGAACACTTCTGACGCGATGTGTAGTTGCATTATCGTCCATTAAAAGTTCATCGTCATCAGGGTAAAAATGCAACGTGCACTTGATCGGCCAGAATATCTAGGTATCTTAGAGCTGTTTGATTACCCTCGAGGAAAACCAGGACACCACTTCCATGTCAGTAGAACATGTACTATATCATGATACTTCCACCAGATCCTTGCACAGTACGAGTAAGGAAAGATGGATTCATGACTTTGTAGGGTTCTCGTCAAGTTCGACGTCTACAAAATAAGGCGCAGCATGATTCATCCGATCTCATTACCAATCCTCAGATGTATAGCGTATTCTTTCTCGACACCACCGCAAACGAATTTTTGCATTTTAGGCAGAAACGTGTGGATTTCTCACATACACTCGCCCTATCCTCTACAATTCTCTGCGCAGGATTCGAGCGGCAATCTATTGGGAAACGCCTTGGTTGACGATTTGAATATCAGTTGAAGCATAGTATATAGTCCCTGTTCTGCCATTCAATTCGTTGGATACGACTCCGATCACGCACTTGGAAAACAATTTGCGTTTTCTGGAGAAGGACTTTTAAAAACACTTTGATGCGCGCGCGCGCGCGCAGGTGCATTTGAGATTTGCTGTCTTCGAAAACGAGGCTCCTGCTAAGCGGGCACCAACAATTCTCCCTTTTTCAAATGGTGGTGATCTACCGTTTTTCCTATTTTACTTCATTCATCGTGAAAAACACACAAACTCTCACACTTTACTTATTACTAACATTCTAACCACGTGCAAAACCCGACATTAAAAAAAGTTTCATTCTTCATCTCTAGCTCACACTCAAATTCAAATCTCAAAGGTTTCTAATTCATTGGCCAGTGTGTGTATAAATATAGATATTGATTGGCAAGCCATAAAATTAGCTAAGCCCTACTTTCTTTTAAAGCAGTCAACAATCTATGTCCATCTTTTTTTGTTTCCAAAAATTTAAATTATCAATTTTAAGGTATTCGAATTCGTTTGGAACCGTGATTTTGCAAATGCGTATAAATGGATAATATTTATGATATTTAGAGTCATTCAGATTAGAAAGTGTACATAAAATTGTTTTAAGAATAGCATTACAATTAAAAACTATTTAAGTACAATATTTTGACAAAAAATGAACCATTTTCAAAATAATCTCCTTTTGTGAACAATGCTTCTATTATAATAATATTTTGCCTGTATATTGCTCAGACCTGTGTACAGAGGCTCAACTAGAATTTTTGAAATGTATATCTTAGAAGTGGGTTTATCCATGCTTTACGACAACAGAGGGGAGAAATTTTAAGAAAAAAAACGCCGATAATTATTTCAAATGGTTGTAACTCCGAAAACAATGTGAATTTTTCAAAAATCATGGTTGAGCCTCTGTACAGAGGTCTGAGCTATATACGGGCAAAATATTATTATAATAGAAGCAATTTCCACAAAAGGAGAACATTTGGAAAAAAGATTATTTTAAGTTAATTTTTCCCCAAAATATTATATTTAAATAATTTTTTTTTGTAAAAATATCCTTAAAACAATTTTATACATGTATTTTAATCTAAGTGACACTAAATATCATGAAAAGTATCCATTTATGCGCCTTTTTAAAATCCCGGTTCCGAACGTAGTCGGATACCTTAATTTTAACTCTTCAAATCCTTTTTTCTTTTAAAAACAGAGCATATTAAAAACTATATATGTATAACATATGCATAATCATTAACATGCATAGTTCATTTCTTTAATAGAATACTTAAATATTTCTTTAAATAATTATAGTCCGTTGAAGTGTGCACAGTAAATTAATAAATTAATAATTTCATATTTTAGTACTTATTCTATGAATAGCTAGATATTCTATAAATTAGTTAATAATAAAACATTAAAGTGTGAAAAAATCATTTTTTAAAAATAAAGACTTCATTTTTGAAAAATAAACGTTTTGAACGTAAAACAAATACGCTGTTTTTATAAATTAACTGATGATAAGCACAGTTAAAGTCTCTTGAAAATTACATATCATATTATGGGTTGAGAAAAATAGAATATGTAATATAATATTTCTAAAAATTTGGTCTTTAACAGTAATATAAATATAACAGAATGTAATACAGCAGCAGGTATTTTAAAGTTTTTACGATTTAAAATTATACTAATTATTGGACTACTTAGTCCTGCTGGCAAAAGGCATACGCGTTTTTTTAAAGAAAAAATGCAAACATTTTATCTCAAAGGAAAACATAACTTACTTAATACTTGTAGGCAATCGTATTGTTTTTGCTAATGCCGCATGATTGGCATAGTAACCTGACCCACCACAGGAACATCAGATAAATGCTCACGAAATTCATCGGAGCAAGGGTTAATATGTGTGCCTGTTGTTAGCCACATCTTAGAGCACCATACAGGTGACAGTGCGATTTTGGCTCGGTCCCATCCCAATTTTGAGAGAGAACACACTTCTAGAACACCCAGAGACCCCTTCCTCTCGTCCCTTTCCTTCAACCTCACGAGAAGACTTGCGGCTCGAAGGCTATTTAGAGTACTCCCATGCCACAAAGGCATTATACATTTACAAACATCCATGCCTTCTACGAGATTCGAACCCAATCCCAACGGAACAGCAGTCAGTGTCGTTAGCCACCATACCGGATGGGCAGGTAATCGTTAGCATATAAAGTAACTATTTAAATAATAGAAACTAATAATTTTGCGTTGTTTAACCGACTTGGTCATTATTTCATAAAATAATTGTCTTTTTATGAAATAATGGATTCCATGCTTTAATGGTAACTCTCGTATACTTATGCAATAAAGTAATTTATACATTGTAATTTTGCAACTTAATAAGATAAACTGATATTTATTAAGTATAAATATCGCTTGAACCTTTTAAATAAAGTAAATGATCTCATCTGTAAAGGAGAAAATCATGTAGATATAAGTATAAAATCGCATTTACCTAATAAAACGATGAATATAAAAATAAAGCCATGGTATCTTGCCATCAGTTTTAGCAGCCTGTTGAAAAAATAAGTATGCCACTAAAAATCCACTGCAAAATAAATAAATAAATAATAAATATTTGTTCTCACACACACAAAAAAACAACATTAAAAAGTACAGCTGAGTTCTACTTACCCCTTTAAATGTATACGAATTATAATGACATTAATTTAAATATAAATAAGAGGTAATCTAAATCACCATTTTTGTATCTCTTGTTACAATGTTCATTTGAAGTCCATAGATATTAACTGTTATCAATGCGTAGAAATGGTAATGCAGATTTTGAGATTTCCGATTCGTAAATATATGAGTTATCTCCACGTTGGAATTATAGCCGCTGCAGCCTAGTGGTTAAAGTATCGGATCGAGGCTAGCTTGTTACGAGTTCGAGTCTGGTACCGCTAAAGACCCACCGTGTAAGAGAGCGATGCACGTTAAATCTGTCGAGAGCTCAAACGTCCTCTGGTTGGTGTGGTAATTAGGAGAGGGGTTTCCAGCTGAGGTATCGTCCTCGTCGCTTGAACGTGGTTCAAATTTACGAGGTCCATCGTCAAAAGCCCTCGTGTAGCTGAATAGTGCGTCGTTAATATTCACTTTCTCCCTCCGGTTTGGAATCACTGAAGTGACAGAATCAATATTTAAAATGTCTAACAAAAAGAAAATATATTTAGGAGAAAAAGTGTATTTGAAGAATTATTTTTTGTATTGCGCTATATATACACAAATATATGTATAACAGTGAAATACCCTTAAAAATATCTGCTATTCTCATTACAACTAGATTAATTAATATAACTGATAGTACCTCAAAGGGAACTAAATTCTGGTGAGTTGATAGATTAATTAACATTATAAAACTCCTTAGGCATTATAAATAATATTCTTTATAGCATAAATGTAATTCTCTACAGCATCGGTTCTTTAACTTTTGATCACCACGCCCCCCTCTACGTATCAACCTAACATCGCGCCCCCCACCCCCTAGATTTTGTGCACCACTCCCTGACCCCCAACACACCAACAACCTAAGGCTGCCACTGCTACTTATACAGACTTTTTTGACACTCTTTTTTTCCATTAAGAAAACAGTTAACATCTAATTAAAAATATTAATTTAATCTGAGTTCATATTTTTTTTTATCAGAATATATGTTCTGGTAGAGTTTTTCATTGGAAGAAATTTAATGATCTGATTTAGGATGGTTCAAGCGAATGGATCATGTGGAGAAGAAGATTTAACTTAGAACTTTACAAAATTTACATACAACCTGATATTGTAATATTTGTCAAATTACAGAGACTTAACTGGGCTGGTCATTTGACTAGAATGAATGAAGATCGTTGCTACAAGAAAATATTTCTAGCAAAGTCCATGAGAAATAGACCTCGGAGCAGATTCTTATTAAGATAGATTGACTGTGACGAAAAGGATCTTAACATTTTACAAGTCGAAAACTGGAGAACAGTTGCCAAAAGTAGAGATCCACGGAGAAAACTTTTGAAAAATTCCAGGGCTCACGCATAGCTGTCAAGCCATTGAGGAACAAGTTCCAGATGGTACATCTTTGCATTTTTTCACAAGGTCTTTCAAAGTCTGTACAAGTAGAAAATCTTAACATTAAATGAGAGACCTTCGTTGACCCCCCAGAAAGGCGCTGTGCAGCGGACCACAGTTTAAGAACAGCTGCTCTATAGTATTAAGTTAAAAACAAGTCTGAATGTTTTATGTTTTCTTCAAATCCGATTATCAGTTCCAGATATCAAGGAAAATTGTGAAAGATTGTACACCGGATAACTTTCATACGCCGGCTGAGTGGAGTAGTTGGTTAGGAGCTGACCTTGTACGTCGAAGGGCTTGTTTAGCTTGGGTGTTCTAGGCAAAATTAAATTCCTGGTTAAATTTCACACCATCTGAGCTTAGGTGCCCCCTCTGGGAGGAAACTGGATGTAAAATGACATTGGGGCAATTGGTATCCACCTATATGGTACCACATTAAAAAGTGATACCAGCTCCAGCGGAATGTACCAGGTCTGCAATGGCAATTACCATCCGCAATCGAATTAGAAAAGGAAAAATAAACTTTCATACAAATCTTGTGATATCCCCTAGATTGGGGATATCCTCTCCAGACCAACCACGTGATCTATGTCTGAGGGAACGAAAGATGAACCACTAAACTCTGCCATAATAAAATCAGTTTATTATGATCTTAATTTATATACAATAAAACAACACTAGACTAGGAGGCTTATGATCAGGAGTGATGCGACGCAAAACTTAATTCTGGTAAATAGAGCAATTACCCACTGAATCTATATTTATAGATTATTTCCTAACTTAATAGTATCCGCTCTATTCTTAAAGCTTGAACAAACAAGCTTACCGCTATTTCCTTGGCGAACAGCTACGGTTCTTAAATCATAAATTTATCCTTCAATCTGTCTTGCTCTGGCTAAGGCAATACTCTTCTGGTCTCGGACCTATTTTTGCTTATCTTCACTGGCACCTTTAGATCGACTCACCGAACACACAGAGTACACTAACACTCTTCTCCTACAACTTTACCTCACTTCACTTAGCTTTACTTAGTGCTACTTAGTGCTCGTCGCGAATACTAATGTTCCAATATATATATATATATATATATATATATATATATATATATAATCTGCATAACCACGCTCTCTTCTTGGGTTGGTTGGAAAGAATTGTGATTCTGGCCCTAAAGAAATCCCAAGAGGATTAATAGAAGTAATTCTGATAAAGCCCCGTCACAACCTTTAAAATATTCTTTCTTTCCTTAACGTCACATTCTAAAGCAACGGACAGGCTATTGGCAATGGACCTCATAGATTTTGCACCTCGGTTTTGTAATCAGAATGACGCATGATCTTCAACCACTTCTCTAAACTTCTACATCACAACAAAGGGAGGACTTTGTGCAACGATAGATTTAACATGCATCAGCCTTCTACATGGCGGATCTTCAGTGGTATCAGGACTCAAAACCACGACTCACCGGTATGACCACATGAAAACTGAGATCACTTGCCAGTAAATATGAAAATTTAACAAAAATAAGATAATGATTATTTGAATCAATTTTAAAATCTTTTAAAAGACTACTAAAACTACATGATCCATAAATAAGCAAAAAAAACTACACTATAATTATATAATCATGAAAAAAACTATAATTCCAAAAATATAATCAGAATTACTGAAAAATTAGTTAGCAATAAAGAATGATATGGAAATGTAATACTATACAGAAATAAAAAAAAAATTCCTCAAATACCTTCAGGGTTAAAACTCTAAAATTTATATAATATTACAGTTACCTTGCAATGAACAAAATTCATTGTATAAATAAGCAAAAAATAAAACATATCAGTACTCACCTAAGAACAAAGAATGCATCGACTGAATAAAAGCCATTAAGGACCACTTGAAAAGTCCAGGAATCGAATAAGTTAGCTATATCAGCTGTATTTCCTAAATAACAAATATCAAAATATTATAAATATTTATGATTAAAAAAATAATTTTAAAAAAACGATGTCACTGTGATTTTTCATCATGTGAATTTTTTAAAACTATATTCTTATTTTTCATTTCTAAGAATTTATCTATTTTACTTAAGTTTTAATAAGGCTACGCTCAAGAAAGCTGTAATAAGGAACACACACACACACACACACATACTTACAGTTCAACATCATGTTGTTACTACTATGCATTTAATGTTTTATTCATATATTTATCTCACAGCTGTAAGGTATAATGTAAAGAGTACTAGGTATCATTCAATTTTTTTTAAATAGCTGTTGTAAATTCTAATAATTTTATATGGTAGCACTAAAAAGTAACTAATTAAAGACAATAACTTATTTCTTTTATACATAGAGTGAGAGGATACGATTCATTTTTTCTACGACACTCAAGAAAACACATAAGAAATTTCTACATAAAATCTGTTTGATTAAGACAACTTCTATGACAACTACTACTAAAATGTAAACTAGATATGTTTCCTTCCAAATTTAAATAAAAGTTGCTATTTGCGAACAAAATATAAATAACTGAATCCTTCTTCTTTGTTTTCCGAAAGAATGTGATAGATATTATATTTCCTGAATCCTTTTCCTTAATTCTGTTGAATCAGATAGGCTAACTGTATCATTCAATGTATGTAATCTTGTTTCTAATGAATCCACCTTTTTACACATTTTTTATTTTCTGACGTCACAGACATAGACACGCAGTACAAGGAATATTACATGGCTGATTCTTAAGACTAAAAGCAGAAGTATAGCTCTGAGATGATTTAAGGCGCCATCTATCCCGTTTTACATTTCCTTTACAACAATAGTTATTTTTTGTAGGCAATTTCTAAGTTTTGACAATTCTGCTTCATAATTGTTCGTTTTTAACTTTAAAAAGCAGGATTTATTCTACTTATGTTTATATATTTTTAGAAGAAAAGCGACTCATTCACTCATCACGAGATTTCTCTAACTAATAGATCCACAGACAGGAAATCGGGTAAGCATGTTTCTTTTTTGAGTGGAGATACACTGAGAGCTGGTTTTGTGGAAATCAAATCCGAAGGGGGAGAGGGTTCCGAGGGATTTGGAGGCTATGTAAATGAACACACGTTCCCGTTTTTGGAGTACTAGACCTACAGAAATTCGGCGGTTCTACTTGAAATTCGGAATTCGGTTAACATTGTCCTGAAATTCGGTAAACATGATTCATTATATATATATATATATATATATATATATATATATATATATATATATATATATATATATATATAATTCAGTAGAGATCCGCTAAGAACGGGTTTCTGTGAAATTATCTGCCAGGGGGGGTTAAGGGGCGCATAGAAAAAAAAGTTCTCGTATATATATTAAATGCTCTTTCGCAATATTATTTAATTTACAAATGACACTCTGAGAGATCTTTAATGCGGCTACCTCAAACTATTATTACTGTAAATTGTTTAAAAATTGTTTTAAGTAGACTCATAAAAATACAATTAGGTATTTACTTATAGAGCCAACTCCAAAAAAAGCCAATCCTTGGTGATCTGGCAATCATTAACTCCCCTTTTAAACAAGCAACTTATTAAAGTTAAAATTAGTACTATAGATTATCCAAAAAATAACCTATACATATTTATAAAAATATAATTTATTTACTTATAACACCAGATGCAAATCCATATCCATGGCAAAGAATAACCCAACTCATGCTCAAAAAACGAATTCCATGGAGGCAAGGAAGCTGTCCTTCTGTACTTGTGGTATTCAGTATCTTTTCACCGTTAGTGAACATGCAGAAGCAATTGAAAAATGACTTACATTTTTCTAACCAGTCTGAAAAAGAATCACATATTTTACATTCACAAATGAGAATTTAATAAATTGTAATAAATGATTTTTAAAAATCCTTCCTGAATCAGAAGCATTACGTACGAGTTATGTGCATTCATGCTATCATAAAATTAATGCTGTATCTCAATAGATATATAAATGAGGCATTTTTATCACATAAGACAGTACCTATTTCCTTTAAAACTCAATACATTAGATTTTAAGTAATTACACGTATTGCCCACGAGGCATTAATTTCTTAAAAAAAATTAATTGATATGATTAAATGACTAGGATTAAATAATATTTAAGTAAATAATTTTATTACATTATAACATATACTTTTAGTATTTAAATAGAGTTCTTGTTTCAAAGTGTTCAAGACTTCACTCCAATATTTTAATCTAGTTAAAAGAAAACTCTTTTTCCTTCATTTTATGACAGGCTGACAAATTATTTATTTAATCCAAACAAAATTTTTACATCATGGCTTGATGAGTTAAAATTAAGCATTGTTAACTCCCAGTTTTGTATACAAATTGCATTTTACAAGCTATTACTAAATTTTTTTTTATTGCTACATCTTTATAAAGTAAATAAAAAGAATACTTCCATTAGAGCAATTCAAATTCATATATATTTGTTAACTACAAATAGAAAACAGGCTTGTTTCGGCATCGATTAAAATCAAGTAGAATTGTTTGAAAGTATACCTATACATAATAATACATGAAAGTATACCTATGCATAATAATACATGAAAGTATACCTACACATAATAATGCATGAAAATATACCTATACATAATAATACATGAAAGTATACCTATGCATAATAATACATGAAAGTATACCTATACATAATAATGCTTGAAAGTATACCTATACATAATAATGCATGAAAGTATACCTATACATAACAATGCATGAAAGTATACCTGTACACATAATAACCAATACATAATACAAATACATAAAATATTGTAAATTTTTTTTATTTAGATCTTGTGTGCCCAATTCGACTCTGAAAAAAAGTTTCCTTTAATGTAAGTATTCATACAATACTTGTCGAAATGACCAGAGATAACTATGCGTATCTTTTATATAAAATAGAAGGTTTGTGAGTTACAATGAGATAAATTTCACTTAAAAACAGTCATTGGTAAAATACTCCAATGATGATGATGTCGTATCCCTGACGGGACCAAATCAGACAGTATAATAGGCCCAGATGATTGTTCTGGCAATCTGTTCAATATTATCTATAAACAGTGGTGGCAAAAAGTCCTGAACACACTCATTTTTTAGCGTAATTTTTGTGTTTGACTTCATTTTTCGTTGTAAAATTATCGCACTATCTTAAATATTGTTATTGATTTTTATGTATTTTTTTATGCTGATTTCAAATCTACCCCTAGTTTTTTAATGACTAAAATATTTTTTGTAGTAAAGCTGCCTTAACACAATAATGTGAAATAAGTGCAGAATAAAACAATATAGAATAACATAATATGCAAAGAAAAATAACACGAAAATTGACAAATACGGTATATTTAATATAAGCATTTTGAAAATTACAATGTTGTCACATGTTAGAAAATCAATATTTTATGGGCCAGCCGTTTGCTTTACTTACGGCTTTACATCTTTTTGGTATGGAATGCACCAATTTCAAAAGAAGATCTTTCGTGACAATATCGTAGAAGGGGAAAATATTAAAACTTCAATTAATTCACGTTTATTTGAAGGTTTTTTCTTTGAAATTTCATAACCAATTTTAAACCATAAGTTATCTATCGGATTAAGGTCGGGAGATTGACCTGGCCAGTTCATTATATTCACAGTATGGTCTTTCAACCATTTCTGGACTACCTTTGCACGATGACAAGGGGCGTTATCATCCTTAAAAATCCATGACTGTTTCCCAAAAAGATCTCTCGCAGTTGATAGCAATTTATTTTGTAGTATTTCAATGTAATCCATGGCTTTCACTGCTCCGGTAACAATGTGAAGTCTTCCAACACCATAAGAAGACATGCAACCCCATACCATCACTTTTATCGCGTACTTTACTGTGGGCTTCCGACACTAAGGGCTGAATTCCTCATGAGTGCGTCGTCTTACATAGGCACTACTTTGGTTGCCAGGAATACAAAACTGACTCTCGTCACTAAATATTACCTTTTCCCAGTCTTTAATAGTCCATAATGAATGTTCCCTTGCCCACGTCAATCGCCTTTTGCGTTGAAATTCAGTCAGTAATGGTTTTGGGCGTGCTTTACAGCCTCGTAACCCTATTTCCAGCAGTCTTCCTCTAACAGTTCTTGGGGACGCACTCACATTTGATGTCAAAGTCCATTTTTTCAAAATTTGCGAGGAATTAAGCATTTTTGTTTGAAAGTGAAATTCTGTGCAATAACCTGTCTTCACGTAAAGATGTTTTTCTTGGTCAATAAAATTTGTTTTAGAAAATCTTTTCAAAGTTCTCACAACAGTAGAAAGGCCACATGGTACTTTAGCAGCAATTTGGCGCATAGAATAACTTTCTTCCTTCAAATGTATTATTTTGTACCGTTTATTCTCAGGCAGATATGAAAATTTAGCCATAATTCCAATATTTTCCACAAACGCACTTCAAATTGCTTTCAGTACACTATTTTCCACAAGCGCACAACTGCATTCAATAGAATATAAACCACGTTTCCCCTTTTTTTCTTGCAACCTTTTATCGCTACAGCTCTCTCTCATTGGTTGAAATAACGGAGCATTTCATTTGTGGAAAACACACTCACTCATTCTTACAGTGACCTTGTGCTATCTTGTCAAGGGTTTTTCAACATATCAATGAAACTATTTACTTTAGATGGTATCTACAAACAGATTTGAAATCAGCATGAAAAAATACATTAATATCATTAACAATATTTAAGATAGTGTGATAATTTCATAACCAAAAATGCAGTCAAACACAAAAATTACGCAAAAAAATGAGTGTGTTCAGGACTTTTTGCCACCACTGTAGAGGTTTGTTGACGAAGACAAGGCCCCCATTTCTTGTAGAGCAGCAAGAATACCTGGACAGTCAAAAAATATGTGTCGGTATTAGCTCTATATCTAAACAGAGTTATCTCTCCCAATTTTTATAAGTTCTTCTACCATCCCTATCAAACTTAATTCCTCTGTGATGACCTGTTCTTAGCCTAGCAATAGTCTTTGTTATAAGGCGGTCTCTATTTATATTACAGATTTGATGCTTTACAGGAATTGACTTCTCTCAAAATTTGAAATTTGTGACAGCATTTGAATCTAAAAAAGTAACGTTGACAAAGTTGTCATTATTAAGATTTATAATTTCTTTCGCCAGTTTATATCCACATTTTCATTGCCTGTAATGGTAACATGTGCAGGTAACTATTGGGGGAAGCAGACCTTATCTAACTCCTGTAATCTAAACAGGCGAGAGCAAATCTCTTCAGTTATTCATGAACCTCTGTTTTGAATTGCCTGGAGGGCTGCTTTTGAGTACAGAAAATGACGAGACCCTTTAGCCTGTTTTAGAATAGGAAGAGTCTCATATAGATCAAGAACCTCAATTATCGACCGGAGTTCACAAGTGAAGCAAGAGGCAATGGCACCAGCACCAATTACTCGTTGGTAGTTTGCATCACGGAATGGTCATAAATACCCCAGAGTCTCCATTCAAGACTGTTTCATCAGAAGAACTGTCTGAATAGACAAACACCAAATCATCTTTTGGATATTTATCAATAGTCTTGAGCCCTTTTGCCTTGATGGCACCAGTAAGCTCACCTTTAGTACATTGTTCTAATAGACGTGACAATTGTGGTGTTCTCAGGAAGCCCAGCAGAGAAAAGAGGTTCCTGATAAATAGAAAATTTGTTGTGTTCAAGGCTAAGGGATATTCTAATTTCACAATCAAATTGCATTGGATAAGATCTTTTTAATTTTGTAATAAATTTTCAAAGGCAATATGTGTTGGTACACGACTTCTAGCCCTGTTTGTGAATTTCAAGTTCCAATGTGATAACCTTATACTGGAAATGAATTAGAATGAGTTCCTAAGTATAACTAATGTCAGGAAACTGAATGGATGTTATACCTTTTGGCACGTGAAATATGCTACTTTTAGTTTTGTTGAAACTTGAATTTCATCATCAATCAATACATTAAAACTATTATATTTGTACGTTTTTTACAATTTTTAAATGAATAAATAAACTAAACAATAACCGAAGGTACATTAAAAGTTATAATGGAGACCAAATTCTGATACCTGGTAACACATTTGGGCCTCTATTAGACAATTTATCTAAATCACTGTTAACAGATATGTTATCATATGCTCCACAAGTAATTTCTTTTTCTGCATTTCTTTTCAAGTAATATTCACAAACAGTTATTAAACTTCCTATCACAGATAGAGAAGCAAATATGGATATCAGACATCTGAAAGAGAAACCAATACTAAAGAAATCAAAGCAATCTTAAGATAAATACTGTGGCACACAATCAAATAAATAATATGCAAAATATCACGAACACCTGTTATCAGGAATAACAGCTTAATAGAAAAATGGTAAATATATTAAGTTATAATAAAACTTTTTAGATACATTTTTTGTTTAAATAAAAATAGAAATTGAGCCTGAATGAATGATTTTCTGTTAGATTAACAGGCACTTTTAAATGCAACGAGATGACTGAATAATTACATGTTTTACAAAGAATTAAATTCTAAGAACTATTTTAAAGCTCTAATATAATTAGTATTTTTTTAATAAAAAAAATCCTGATAGTTGCAAAAAGATTTTAACATTTTTTATTTGCCAATTACTTACGTATTATAAATAAAGCAACAAAAAAATTGCAGCATACACTGAAAAAGCCTAGTTCAGAAAAATAATAATCATAATCAAATGGATTACAGAATAGAAATGAATAAAGCATTTTTAAGTACATTTTTAGAATGAAACATTATAGGATTATAAAAACAATGTAATAATAACGATAAATAAATCATACAAATTAATTTCTAAGTTATTATGTTCATTTCTATTGCAAGTAGTTATTGTGCACAACTTTTGCTTTAGCTAGTTAATTCTATTTGTAACAGCACATATGTTTTTGACTTTCTTAGTATTATTTCTAAAACACGATTACCTAGTAAACTAAAACATCTGTTATTTGTAATAAATATTGATTTGGGAAATTTTTGGATAGTTTCAAAAATTTAATTCTTTTTCCTAAATTGATTTGATGCATTTTCATATAAGATTACAAATGACAGTTATATCAAAACTCATAATTTTTACTTAAAACGTGTAGTTTAATTTTTAAAGAGCAAAAGACAAGTTACAAATAGAGATATGTGTAAGTAAAAAAGGTCACTAAGTCAAATTATTGCGTAAATGCAATAAGCATTCTTAAACATGGTTGTAATGTACCAAATAAATTACTTAAAAATGTTACAATTTAAATTATAAGAATAACTCATATGACATCTGACAGTTCTGAAACAAACATTACATAATGTGGAATAAATTCTAAAATTGAACTTCTAATGATAAAGTTTTCAAAAGGGCATATTGGACATTTTTTTTGTGTAAAATTTCAGATATTTTTCATTCTGAAAAATGCAGCATTGAAATTTTGTAGTTTTTTTTTTTAAATTTAGAAAACATACGCATTATAAAATCTTAAATATTCAGACCACACTATGATAAATAAATATTTTACCCAAATATGAAAGGGAATTTCTTATAAGAGAATTTTAGAAACGAATTTCACAAATTTGAACTATTGTCAAATTGTAAAATGCAAAATGCACATTACTTAGTAACTTTATGTAGCAAATATTATTCAGCACTTTTACTTATTAATGTCTCTAACCCATGGATGGAAATTGTTTTTGCTCGAGGATCACATTTTGGAAGCGGAGGGCAACATTTTTTTAAGGGGGTCACTTCACGAAAATCGATGCCAAAATCGATTTTTCAATTTCGATTGAAAAATAAAATTCAACTTTTTATCTTTCTGATACAGTTTATATTTTTGTTCTAGCTCTATTAGAAGTATTTTTAATATTTTTTAAAAAGTTGTTTACGTCTGTCAAATCCCAAAACAGCTGATTGCCACGCCCCTTTCAAATCAAAACAAAAGACACATGCTACTTTTCAGCCTCGTCAAATAACTTAAATTGATTAAAAGTATTTATTTTGATCGGCAAATCAACTAGGAAAGAAGTGAAGTGAATAATTGTAGCTGTTTGTTGCGTAGCGTTAAATAAAAGCACTTTTTGAGTTCCTCACACCCTCAGGCATTCTTCTTCGGCACGGTCAAAGGAAAGAGGTTGCTTGTCATTGGTAGATGTGCAATGACGTCATT